>VJXU01004137.1:0-25579 GCA_008694245.1 Ganoderma sp. BRIUMSc | reverse complement strand
TTTGTCCAGTAAATCCCGTCATAATCGAGAGCTCATCGATTGCTGCGCGCTGAGACACGAGCCCGGCATTGTCCGAGCCCCGACTGCGCTGCTATCGGGACTCGGCGGAGAGCAGGTGCGGTCCGCAACGCATTTTCGACTGGAGAGGCAGATAGATCTCCCGTATTGGTAGATTTGCAACGTCGTCATAGCTCATTGGAGTTGATTGAGAGCAATGACATTCTATCAACAGTCAAAACGGGCTGCGTTCGGGCTGCTGTGGCGGTGGCGAGTGGGCGAAGAATCGACTCTCTGGGCCCCAGGTCGTGTGCCTTGGGGGTGTGGGCACGTACAGTACATTTTTATGCCCATTTCCTGAACCAATGATATTAGTAAAGGGTGACAGATCGGGATTTGTACCTGTGCTCCAACAAGTACATGTGGCCGTCAAATTGACGGGCCCACCCCTCGGACTCAGGCGCCCTTTCCAACACATCTTGAACCTCATAATTGCGCAAGACTGCTTGGCAAACGTGTCTTCGATCGGCTTATTATGATAGAGAGCCACTGCAGAAGTCCACCATGGCCTAGAACGTATCAATTTCGAAAACTTGCACAAAAATGCCATGCTGCTTACCTGCTCTCTACTGCCCAGGTGCAGCTCCTCTCGATTGATGACCGCCTCCGCCTCCTCGTTGTTCATCTCCGAGTACAGCCCCCGCCCCATGTCCGATGGCCGAACGTCGTCGCGAATATCCGGGGTGTGCCACGCGTTCGACGACTGCCACTTGGATGTGTTCCGACGAGACTGAGTCCCATCGACGACAGTCGTGTAGCCGCAGGTTGTGAGGAGCGCTACCCGCAGGGTCGAAATCGTCTCGAAAAATCGGGTGGCTGCAGGGCGCAGGTCCTGTTCGCTCGCAAAGTACACGGCGGCCTCGTCGACGCTGCCTGGCAGAACATCTCGGTCACGAAGGACCTGGTACTGAAGGACGACGCGGAGATGCGTCAGGCGTAGGTGTTTCATCGAGTCGACCAGCGTATCCTAGGAGGCGTGCCACGCGAAGTCACTCAAATTCAGCTCGCACAGGAAGCGATGATTGACCGTTCGGACGCACCAGGAACTGATTCCATGGGCGGTTTCTGTTGTCCGCGTCATAAGCCTGTCGGCACTCAATTCGGATGGAGAGGCAGAAGACGAGATGTGTCAGCCTCTCTGCTGTCTCGGTGGGGAACAGCCCTGCGGGGTTGCACAAGTCGCCGAAGACATCCATGCAGAAAGATAGCTGTCGAGGGGAGTTGTGGCGGAGTACCTCGATAAGATGCTGCCTCTCCGGTGGGAATGATATCTGCCCTTCGAGGTCCATGCGACGAACGGGGCACTGGAGGGCCAGGAGGAAGGCGCCCTTGGGGCTGCACACTACGTGGTCGAGGCCTGGCCAAGTGTGGGTCTTTTGTGCCTCCTTGCTCCGTTCTCGAATCGCCGGGAAATCGGATTCGTTGCCAGTCGTGCTTAGAGTTTTGATAGCGAAGGTGTCGCGTAGGTTCGGGAACAGGCGCAGAAGGAGGCCCAGGTCCTCGAAGCAGTAGACGAGCTCTACTTTGAGCGATCGCATGGCGGTGAACTGGGTTGTTACGGAGGAGGGAGACGTATCGAGGGCGAAGTCCGTCATTTCAAGTATCTCGAGGGTCGGGGCAAAATGGCTCAGGGATGTATGAAAGAAACCAGCAGTGATACTCCCTGTGATGTACTCCTCAATGTGGAGATATCGGAGGGGAGCTCGGAGAGTGGTTAGAAGCTTGAAAAACGGCCCGCGATCATAGCGACTGTATAGGACGAGCTCACGTAGAGTGGAGATATTTGCCACGGCGGCTAGTACAGGGCCCTCGAGACCGGCCGTCGAAAGAGATAGATATTCGAGGTTCATAGCGCCTTCCAAAATGGCCACGAGACGGTCATTGGTTGTTTGCGGAGGAGAGTTGTTTGTTTGAGTGTCGGAGTTCAGGTCAGAAAGTAGGAGATTATGGACAAGGAATTCGATTCTTTCAGCAGTGTAAGGAGGGTTGTGAATCTTGAGCCCGTATACGTGCGGCGTGCGACCGGCTGCGTCTGCGAAGATGAAGTCGTAGAACTTATCGATCGCTTTTGTGTTGGATAGCACAATAGGTGACATCCGGAGTCGTCGATGGAAGGCGTCGGTTTTCAAGGCGGAGCATGTCAGTGCGAATGAGAGCACGTCGGAGACGTCTGTGAGGGAATTGCAGATCAGACGCAACGTGTCGAGGTTCAGGTGCGGTTGTTCCTTCTCGGGGTCCATTTCCGCTATTTGAAGATCTTGTCAATGCATTGTCACAACAAGAACGGTTTAAACTGACCATACGGGTTCTCTCAAACGGATATCACGGTATTGAGGGGGCTAGCAGGCTGAGGAAAAGACACTGTCAACCCTTGGCAACCATCGCCGTCAATAAACCGGTGCAGCGCGTCGGCAATTGCCGGATAGCGCCCGACGGCTAGAACCAGCAATGGTTCAAACGTTCAAATCCAGCCACCTGGCAATGCAATGTAATTGATTACAAGGGATCCACGGTAGCTCGTGCGCAGGCCTAGGCCCAAAGATATGCCGGAATAAATAACGGAGGGTACAAGGGATTGTGGTTCAATATTGATTTGCCGTCAGGCGGAGGATGGAGACCTCTTAGCGGCTGAAGCTCGGAACGCGGTGTACGAACGAAAAAGGCGCATGCGGCGACAGCATCAGTCGGGGTCCATGAGCACCTGAGTGCGGCATTGGTGCGTTGAAGCTTACGCCCGCTTGCGCGAGCAGCGAACATGTATAAGGCGAAGCGGGAATAGGCTCCGTGGAAAACGACAATAAGATTACCGCGGTGGCCAACATCCGCTCTATGCATAAACTAGACCAACTCTAAGTATACAAACAGGGCAGCGAAAAGGTTCGATTAAGCAAACAAACGAAAACGAACTGAAACGGACGGCGCAGGAAACGTCCACTAGGTCTTCCGCTTCTTCGGTTGACGCTTCCCTGATGCCGTGGTCGTGCTGGGTGTCGACGACCGCGACGCCTCGGCCTTGTCCTCTTCCTTGACCTGCTCGATGCCACGTTTCTACACCACACGTACAGTCAGCACTGCCCGCTCAGAGGTGCCCACCCAACGCTTCCAGACGCACCTTGCCCTTCGTCCCCTTCGTCTTCACCTCCTCCGCCTGCTTCCCCTCCGACTCCTTCTCGATCATACCCAGCAGTGTATTGCACCGCCGCTGGAGCTCCTGCGGGCTCCTGCTTTTGAAGAACCAGTCAAAGCGGAACACGGGGAACTCCGTGATGTCCTTCTTGATGCGCTCGTACACGTCCTCGGCCTGCATCCCGTAGTGGTTCAGCCGGCAGAGCAAGTACCGGTCCTCCTCCTCCGAGTATACCTTGCCCTTCGTAGTGGGGTAGTTGAGCTCGAGTTCCTGCATCGGGTACTTGACCGACGCGATCTTCTTCGCTAGCAACGCCTCCAGGTTCGAGCGCTTGTTCCGCTTCGCCTCGCCCTCTTCGATGCGCGACTTGATGCGCGGGTACTCGGAGAGCTCCTTCCACTTCTTCTTGAACACCGGGTAATACTGCGCGACATCGTCCGCGGTCTTGTCCTGGATTTCGGAGGCCAGCAGTTCAAAGTCATCCGTCCTGCGGAATAACGTCAGCGTTTCACGTGCGAAAGCACAGCAGAGTGTCACTCACCAGCCGTAGGTCTCAAGAGCGCGTACGAACTGCTGAAAGTCACGTCTGCTCCAGAACTCAAAGCCCTGGGCGATGAGCTCCTCCTTTTCGCGCAGCTGCTCCTCGGTGAGCGGCTCAGCTGTTCACGTCGCGAACACGCTCAGTCAGTCTTACCCAAGCATGCAAAAAGCGGCACACGCACCGTTGTCGATGAAGTCCTGTGCTGCCTTCCGCTCCTCCTCGAGCTTGTCAGCGGTATCATCTTCGGACGACGGGTCCCGCACGACCGCAGGGATGTCATTTATGCGCTTGTGTGCCGCCATCTCCTGCTCCTGGAGCTCGGCGAGTCTCGGCGGGAAGAACTGGAAGTCCTGCATCTGGATCTGCTTCGGTGCGCGGGGGATCTTGGCTGGCTTCTCCGTCTTGGACGGGCCCGCGCGCATCGTCTCCTTGAAGTACGAGTCGACTGAGTAGTTGAGCTTGCGCTCGCGCTTCGAGAGCGCGAGCGGATTGAACTGCAGCGTCTTCCGGTTCCCGCGGAAGTCCTCGCCCTCCCACTGTTGCACGGACGCCTCGGACTTAAAGTTGGACAAGTCCTCGAACGAGAGCCCCTCATACTTGCTGTTCAGCTCGTGAGTGCGCTCCTCGCCACGCTGGATGATCTGGTCGATGTCGTCGTTGATCATCAGACTGGCGGAAGTGTCAGGATAGGGTAGACTGGCATAACGAGCAAGAAACTCACTCTTCCGTCGAATTGACGATGTGTTGGGCGCCGTGGGTGATCATCTCGAGCAATTCCTCCTTGTTCGCAGCTGAACGTCGCTGTTTTAACACTCGGGTTCCAGCAGGACGAGAACGAGAAACAACTTACCCTTCGCAGCCTGCGTCCGGCCTTGCTGGATGACCAGCTGGTCTAGCCTCAACTTCTGCGCTGCCCGTTCCAACATCCGCTCCTCCACACTACCTTCTGTAATGAACCGGAAGACGTAGACCTGTTTTGTCTGACCGATGCGATGTGCGCGGTCCATAGCCTGCAAGTCTGCCTGCGGGTTCCAGTCCGAATCGTAGAGAACGACGATGTCGGCGGAAGTAAGGTTGATTCCGAGACCACCGGCGCGGGTCGTGAGAAGGAAGATGAACTTCTCCGAGTCGGGCTTGTTGTACTCGTCGATCGCAACGATACGGTCTTCATGGGCGGTCCCTCCATCGATACGACAATACTCTGCGCGGAGTTAGCTTATCCATTCCAATCCGAGATGCATGAAAACGCGAGGCGTACTGTAAGCGCGGAACAAGCAGTAGTCCTCCAGGATGTCGAGCACGCGGCTCATCTGGCTGAAGATGAGCACGCGCGAGCCCTTCTCCTTCATGTTCTTCAGCAGCTTGTCCAGAATCACCATCTTGCCCGAGTTTTCAACCAGGTGCTCGTCCGTCGTGTACGGCGGGCCTGGCTCCGCGCCGTCGAACAAGTACGGATGGCACGTCACCTTGCGGAGCTGCATGACGATGTTCATCAGGCGCGTCTTGCCTTCCTTCTTACCCGTCAAGCCGTTCACGGCATCAATGTCCTTCTCGAGCACGGAGCGGTACCACTTCCGCTGCATCTCGGTCAGGCCGACGTAAATGTTGATCTCCTTCTCTGTGATAGGTATTTCGTCGTTAACGGAGCTCGCTAGGGAAATTTCGATAAAACGTACTGGGCAGCAGGTTCTTCTCGACATCGCTCTTCACACGACGCAGCAGGAACGGCCGGAGGATCTTGTGCAGCGCCTCGACAACCTTCTTGCTCTTTTCCTCGTCGCCCTCGGCCTCCTCCTCGTCCTTGTGCAGGAAGCTCTCAAGGTCCGCGTAGTCCGAGAAGATCTCGGGGCAGATGAAGTTGAGCAGCGCGAACAGCTCCTTCATGTTGTTCTGCAGCGGCGTGCCCGTGATGAGCAGCCGCCCACGCGACATGAACGAGCGCACGATCTGCGAGAGGATCGAGTCGACGTTCTTGATGCGGTGCGCCTCGTCGATGACGATGTACTCGAACGAGAACTTCTTGAGCGCGCTCTTCTCGATCAGACAGATCTCGTACGACGTGATGAGCACATCGAAGTCCTGCGGGAGGAGCCGCGTCGAGATGATCTCCGCACGCTCCTCCTTGGAGCCCGTCAACAGCACGGTGTTCACATCTGGTGTCCACCTCGCGAACTCTCGCGCCCAGTTCTGGAGGGTGGATTTCGGGACTACGACAAGATGGGGACCCTTAGTGTCACGGTAATGGCGGAGGTAGGAGAGGAACGAGATGGTTTGCAGTGTCTTGCCAAGACCCTGGGTAATATTCAGATCAGATAAGATGCCTTGCAGACAGCGGTCAGACATACCATCTCGTCGGCGAGGATGCCGTTCAGACCGTTATGATGAAGCGACACCATCCAATTCAGACCCTGCAATTGGTATGGTCGCATCGTCCCCTTGATATCTGTACGCATATTGTGAGCGGCGACCGAAACACGGAAACGAAAATGCGCACAGCTTGGTGACTCCTCAAACACGAATGGCTGATCGTTCCCGTCCGCGGCCAATTCTCCGTCCTTCAACAGCTCCTCGTCTTCTTCCTTTTCTGACTTCCGGTGACGAGCGACCTTATCTCTAAAATCCGGCTGTGAGAGAACTGCGCCGGTAGATTGATCAAGTGTTACTTACGCCGCTTTTTTCCTGCCACGGCCCTTAGGCTTCGGCTGCGCGTCTAATAGAGCTGCATATTCGGGATCTCGCGCTTTCTTGATGTCTACAAAGTGCTTGAAGAGCTCCGTTTGGCCCAGGAGGTAGGAGTATCGCTTCACAGCATCTGAAATCTGCCCATAAATTGTCAGCATCGATACGAATCGTTTTGATCTGCAGGTAGCCCATGGGCCCTCGATACGTATGCGCACGTTGATAACGTGTTAGAGGTTTACAGCTAACCCTGCGAAGCCACAGAAATTGGCATCTGGTGATCTCTGCCCAAGTCATGTAGCGGCACCTTCAGCCTACACGATCTGCCTGGCCATTCTCCTCCGAGGTTTCCGTCAGCTCCCTGGGGGAAGGGATTCTGCTGGAGGCGGACAGTAGGCTTTTCCCTGCCGACCCTCCTCGTGTACAACAGCGATGTGCCATATACGTCCCCCAAGAAGTCAGGATAGGGCTCTAATGTTATGGTGTACGTATAGTGAGAAGGTCTTCAGGGCTTTCGTAAGTCTCGCGTTACATTTACGGCAGACTACACTGGGACGGACGAAGCCAAAGTCATGGCACTGCCCATCGCCTGTGGCCAATACGGCCTGTTATATCCGTGGTATAGACCTCTCAATTGCAAATCTGCAAGCTACGGCTTAACATCCGAAAAAAGCTCATGCCCGGGCTAGCGAAAGCCATGGGGGACATGGGAACTTTATGGGCCGAGAAACGCGCCCCACCCATTCCCACCGATTGCAGGCCGTTACGTGGCGCGGAGGTCGCCCATGCATTTCACGGCGAGGTTGGAAAATACTTGCTCGTGATGATGACCACCAGTCAAGCATTCGAAGTCCGGCGAGAAGAGTCTTGTATGACAACGAGGAGAAGTCATCCGGTCAACTGGTAATGGGATATGAGGTATGGTGGAAAGTCAAAGCCCGCTGCTTCGGCGTGGTCCGAACATATAAACCACCTGACTGAACAGCGGACCAGCGACACGGCACCACGCCAAATGCTGAGACGGGGACGGCTCCGTGCACTCTTGACAAGGAAACGCAAAAACCGAAGGAGAAATGGGAGCAGACTCACGCGCGTGCCCAACACGCGCCAACGCCAAAACCGCAACACCCCTGAGAACATGACGAGGCCCCCGCCCAGCACTCGCCACAGCCCACAGAATCGCAACGGTCTCGCCGTGGCGCTCGCGTCCGAGCACGTAGAGGCAGCGCGAGGGGTACGGGAATTCGGTGCTCACCTTCGCCTTGTCCATCTCCTGCCGCTTCGCCGCCAGCTGGCCCTCGTCCGCCTTCCGCTTCTGCTTCTTCCGCTGCCGCTCCTCGGACGCCTGCATCTTCGCGAGCTTCGAGGGCGATGGGGGCCCGTCCTGTGATTGAAAAGCCGTGGTCAGAGGGGGAGGGCTATAGCATCGCCGCCAGCCGCCCTTTGCCCAGATAACGCGTCTCTCCCCTGCGCCCGATATGTCATGTGGAATGTGGGTCGAGGCGTAGCCAGGGGACGCGCGAAAGAGCAAATGCGGCACGGCGGTCGATGGTGGTCAGGGTTGCGAGCACACACCTTCTCTCCCTCGCTCTGCAGCTCGTCGACCTCCATCCCGTCCGCAGCCTCGTCGTACTCGCTCTCCACCCCTTCGCTCTCCTGGGCGCCGTGTGTGAGGCCGAGGTCAGCCGTCTGAAAACTTGGCGAAAACCGCACCTGACGCGAAACGATGTTGCTCGGCACGACGTCGCTGAGGACGTCGTCCTCCATGGGAACGTCCAAGTTCTGCAACGCCACGAATTAAGCCCAACGACATCGCGAAATGGGGGAAATGGCGTACGCTCATGGTGGGGAACAGGGCGGGTGGTGATCGAGGAGGTGGTGGTCGGGAGGAGAAGAGTGCGGCAAGCGTATCCGAGACGCGCCACCGCCAAACCAGGCGCTTCTTCGTTTTGGTCACAGTCACATGATCCTTGTCACACTTTACGGAACCTCTCGGCCACATGGGCTCAGGCACAGTCAGCTTGCCCTCCAACCGGGCATTGGGAAATCAGAACGGCGTAGAACACGTGTCATTCAGTGCTATAGAACGGGAAAAGGTTTAGGGCTTCATTGTCAGCCAGCATATCGATGGACAGGTAAGTAAGTATTGCGATGGATTTCTTCATGCCAGCGTGGGAGTGTTACCCAACGGTAATCCTGCTCAAGGTACATAATGATACAGTGCATTATAATAGATACATCATATGACAAACAAAGGCGTTATAGTCAGCAATGCCATGTATATGGTGACATCGCATGGTAAAGCCCAAGCATTGATCCTTGACAACCCAGTGGCACGCTCAGCGAGAAGTCCAGGCCCGCCGTGACTTCCTCCGTGTGCCAGACCCCGGGTCGCCCCTCCTCCCCTTCTTCTTTGCGAAGCTTGTCCTGTCCTCGACGGCCTCAGGAGCAACAGCCCAATCGGGGCTGTCGACGCTGTGTCGCCGTAGCGTTCGCTCTAGCCTTGCCATCTCCTCTTCCTTGTCCTGCGGCGCGACCGCCCAATCCGGGCGATCGGACGTGTGCACGCGGGATCGCATGCTCGAAGAAGACGAGGAGGAGGTTGGTGACGAAGCGCTGTCATCGGCCGCCGAGATCGGAGGCTGAATGGCGGACGCGTACTGGCTTTGAGTGAGCAGCACGGCGGAGACCGTCAGGTCGTTCTCCTTGGCTTGAATTTCTTTTGTTGGATCCTCCATCCTAAGCTGTGGAACAACAGGCGAAGATGGACGTGGGGTAGTGGGTTCGCCGGGGTCTATGGAGGTCCAGTCGTCCTCTACCTCAAGTTCCGCCCCGTTCTCAGAGGGAGACGGGTCCTCGCTCGTAACAGGTTCTGCGGGGACGAGCAGCGCAGATTGCATGAGAAACGAGGTAGCGTCGCTGCTGTGAGCGGAATCTCGGTCGGAGCGGGGCGACTCAGCGAAACCACGGCAGGCCAGAGACGCGGCAGCAGCGTCGTCCTCTGATGATCGCTCTTCAGCAATGGTTGCGTCATCGCTCACCGAGCTACCACTCTCAACAGTGAGAAGGAAGGGTTCCTCTATCAACATTGACGCCTCGGCGTCCGCTGGAGGTTGGGCTTGTGCAGGGGATTCGGGGGCAGCAACCAGGCTTTCGACGGCCTCGACTTTGGGTCGAGTTTCGTCAGAGCCATCGGATGCACATCGTGGGGAAGGCTCCACGATCTCCTGGATGTCGACGACGGATCGCTCTGTGACCATGCCTAGCAAAGCTGCACCAGACTCGGTTTCGGAACCTAAGCCGAATGGTAGATGCGCGATGGTGCTGTCGACGTCTTGGAGATCCATTCGCGGTTCTTCGGCTTGGGGTTCCTCAGACTCAGACACGTCGGCTTCCAAAACGACCTGCACCTCTGACTGTACAGAGATCGAGCTCGGCTGAGGCCGAGGAAGATCCTCGAGAACCTGGGGCTCGCCCTCTGCGAGCGGCACTTCAGGCTCCACGATCGGATCCGCGACGTCTATGGAGGGTAATGTGCCGTTGTTATTGTCTGCGAGTGCGTGGCCCTCGTTGCAGGTGGAGGCCTTCGCGGTTTATGAAGATTTATCCGATGAACTCATCAACTGATGCTCACCAAGGGATCCACAGCAACGTTCTTCTCCTGTAGTGGCTTTTGTGGAGATCTTCGCATGCGAAAAATGCTCGTCCATGGGTATATAAGGCGATAGTCATGGGGGGTCATAAGGGCGACGTACTGCGCATGGATGTGGGTTTAGACGGCGACATGCAACACGAGCGTGGTGAACGTACACAGATCATCACAGTAGTGGCGAGCACTGCCAAAACCGTCGCATATCCTGCCTCCAAATCCGGTGCTCCGTAGATAGTCCAACCCGAGAATCCGTATCTTGCAAACATGTGGGGCTCGGTGCAGTGAGGCGGCGCGTGGTCCAGCGATGGCAGAGGGTATGGGTGGCAAGGGCAGGCCAGACAGGGTAGGAGATGAGGTAGGGGGTATCCAGGAAATGGCTGCTAGCCAGCGAGTGGCGGCGGCGCAGACAAAGCAACGACCCAAAGGTCGTGCAGGTCCAAGGAGAGACCCGCTCGTCCTGGACTCCTACCAAACGGCAGGGAAGTGGCACGTAAGCGCCTGCCGGTTATGGCGGCCCGTGGCTGGGGATCCTGCAAGGCGCAGCGAGGCTCAGAGTTGACGACGGTGCGCACTGCGCGGCTCCTCCGACCCTCCAACTACCCAGTCTTCGACTTCGGCTCAACCAGCACTCTGTTCCCGCACGTATGGCGACGATCACGAATTCCACACTGGCACACTGGGATAGAACGACAGCTTGGGCGACTAGTGAGTAAAAATTGAAGACGGTTGAACGACATCGACACTCTCAGTACTCTCCTGTCTGTGTCTATGCGTAACGCGTTGCTAGTACCACCTGAGTGTAGCGGCACTTGGCAACAGCTACCGTACCCAAATGTGAGTACATATCGCAATGCTGCCTCGAGTCCAGTGAATGTCCAACCCTCATTCTACAAGCTCACAGATTCGTAACCTTGTGGGCGCACGTGCATGGCGCCGTCACAAGGTCTCAATGTTGCGGGACCGTCACCGAACGCACGACCGCGAAGTCTTCGACTACGAGGTCCATTTATGACTACTGTTGCTGCTTGTCACCCTCGACAAAACCTCTGCTCGGAACCTTGCCCGCCACACCCGGGAACGTTCACCCTGTTCTTTACCTGCCCCTCCACACGATGTGGATCTGCCAGCGTTTCCTCCTCACCTGCGAGTTCAACTTCCGCAGGCCGTCCAATTCCGGGACTTCTGTCGCCAATACCAGACGTAGTGCTAGTGGACGGGTTCATTGAGGTGAGGGAACATAACGTTAGTCGGCATTGAAGCACCCTCGTCGGTATGTATTTTCACGAGCTCTGTACGTATCAAGCTCGATAAGTATCTAGAGCTCGAGGTAAGCTGGTCATCTCGTCTTGCCTGTTTGCAAGTTTTGATCCCTGTTTACCGTTCCTGTCGGCTTCCTCCACCCCGGTGTCTGTTCGTCTTCGTGGTTCTTGGACCGTTCCGCGAGCACCTTGCAGAGCATTCATCGTCGTCGACCTTCTCATTGGAGAAGATTCGAGCGCAGGCATGAAGCGTTCTGCCGCAGGATCCACAGTGTGCGCAGCAAGTCGTGTTGTTGCAGAGAAGTCGTGCGTGTTGTCAGCCCTATGGAACTCTGTTGTATGAGGCCGCGCGCAAAGACCTGGGGACTATGTCAGTACGTTCTACCAGACAGATGTGTGTCTTACCACTGCCAGGTTTGTCCACGAACCAGTGTCCGAGTGGATTTATATTATTACCTATTCCATGGGTCTGAATCTCCTGCTCGCCTTGGAGGCTGACGTGTCTGAAACGTTGTGAAAAACCTGACTGCAGAGTGCATTTCGGTTCCAGATTGTCGTCCAGCAGTTGGAGCACAGTACGTCGGGCAGCGTGCCGGTCTCGTGCCATCCTGCCAGTCAAGCGTGCTGTGCCATCTGCATCGCCCGTTCGGCTCGGTCAGGACAGCAGCTTCCATTCTTTCGAGAGGACGCGTCGCACAATGCGAGCCCACTCGTATATGTATATTAACGAACACTTCCAGAGATCATAGACACCATCTTCGCTTCTTCCCCTTCCACTCCCCTTCGGAGCTCAACGTTGCCCTCGGACACACTACTGACTGAATCATGGGATTCGGCATCCTTGGTGTGTACCTCATCTCACGTCTGTTAATGAACCATAACACGACAATTTGTTCTTATCATACTAGAGGACCACAAGCTCGATAGCGTTCCAGGCACTGGGCTTCTGTCAGCCAGAGGCAGTCAACTAACAACAGGCAATGCGACGGGGCTCAAACACGGGACAGGCCGGTCGTCGCACATAGTCCTTATGCCTCAACCCTCCGACGACCCTAATGATCCGTGCGTCATGTTCATGTTTACCGCCTACATTTGACTGATTCCCAGATTTCTGAATACGTCAAAACCAGCTTGAACTGGCCAATTTGGAGGAAGGAAGCCTGCTTCTGGACGCTGTGAGCGGGCTTCGAGACTTGCCTCCCTCTCTCACATCCTCTGATTTCGTTGTGTTCTCTGCGACACCGCAGGATGCTGGCGGCAAGCCTTTCCACCGCCCTTTCCCCCTTCGCCACTGCAGCATATGTCCAGTTGTCGGAGGAGTTCCACGTGTCTGTCGACCAGCTCGCGTCCGCCTTCAGCGCGAGCTTCATCGGAGATGCGATATTCGTGCACGTCTTTCTCCTCTAACCCATTGCCACGCATAGCTGACCTTTGAGTCCCACCCGTCAGGCTTCTGCAGAATCCCTTAGCGATAAAATACGGACACCGAATTGTGTACCTCGTGGCCACCTTCTTGGTGAGCTGTCGTTTGTTTGTTCACGACGGCGCGATGGCTGACTGGGGCGGCATGTAGATGTTCATATCCTGTGTGTGGTCGGCGCTCAGCACGGACCTGGCGTCCATCAGCGCTTCGCGTGTTTTCCAAGGATTCGGTGGGGCGCCGTTTCAAAGGTTCGCACTACCAGCACTCCTCCACGAAGGTACCACGTGATGACGTTGTACGACAGTCTGGTCGCCATCACGATCGGGCAACTTTTCTTGTGGGTCAGGCGATTCTCTGGGGCATAACAGACTCACTTCCGTCGTTTACAGTGTCCATGAACGCGGCACGCGGACGTGCATCTGGGGCGTCTTTGAGGTGGCAGGTGCCGTGTTGTGAGTCGTCTGGACTATTTTTTCTTATGTTAGCCTTTTCATTTGTGGACTCATGAGAGCCGGGCAGGGGTCCTCTCGTCAACGGCTACGTTATCCAGAACCTGTCTTGGCGGCTCGGGTTCTGGTTCGTTAGCATCGCTTGCGGGATATGCTTCGTCGCGGTTGTCCTTTTCGTGCCCGAGGTGAGTTTGATTTCTTCGCGTCTCTCGTCTCGGAGCTAGGTAATAACATAACAGAATGCAGACAACCTATCGCCGCGAACCGTCTGAGTCGCTGGGTCAACGTTTGAACGCCACGGCTGGGAACGTCGATCTCCGCAATGGCTTGCTGGCTACAGACAAAGCCACGTTCATCTCGCATCTCAAGATTTACAATGGTACCTTTTGCGACGAGACCGTGTGGAGGATCTTCCTCCGACCGTTCCCTCTTCTGCTGTCGCCGGTGGTATGTGCCCGGTTTCTCATAGGCGGTCGCATGGCAATTGACTTCATTTTCCTTTCCCTGCAGACGTGGTTCGCTCTCCTGAGCTATTTGATGCCAGGCGTGTTCTTGGGTATGTCCCGATATTTCCATGACCGATTTTCCCCCAGAAACGGGTTACTGAACGAACTTGAATCCGCCCAGGCCTGGTCCTAGTATGTTCGTCCACGATCTTCACCGTCACATACGGCTTCAACACTGCGCAGATCGTGAGTCTTTCTCCGCAATACTCGCAATCGCGCCCCTCATCCTGTTCTCATTGCGCTTTCTCCTAGGGTCTGACGAACCTGGGCGGGCTCGTCGGATCCGTCATTGGGATAGCCGTCGCTGGGCCGCTCGGGGACTGGTGGATCGTCTGGGTCTCTCGACGGAACCGCGGCGTCTACGAGCCCGAGTTCCGACTCGTCCTCATGCTCAGCCTCCTGGTCGGCGCGTTTGGCTACGTGGGCTGGGCGGTCGGAAACGACCATCATATGCCCTGGGTCGGAGCCGTCGCCTCCATCGCGTACGTCCCGTCCTTATTCTTTTCTGTGCTCGTTCACCCTGCATCCTGCGCCCACTGCCCACTGTGTCATGCATATGCCATATACCATATACCATATATACATGCACCAATGCGGACTCTGACATGCTCAACCCCCAGGATGATCTACTTCAGCACGCTGGTCTCGGGCGTGGCGCTGTTCCCGTACCTGATCGACGCGCACGGCAGCAACTCGCTGCACATCATCTCGCTCATCCACTTCGCCAAGAACGTGCTCATCTACGGCTCGGCCTTCTTCGCCAACGGCATCATCCTCTCCGCGGGCGTCAAGCTCTCTCTCATCGTCTACGGGGCGTGCCAGGCCGCCTGCTGTCTGACGTGCATCCCGATGTATGTGTATGGGAAGCGCGCGCGGTCCTTCGTGAGTACTCTTCGCCTGCTCTGTTTCTGTGATTTTTGAAGCACCACGGTTGTAGTCGCTGATCCTCGTGGACGTGCTTTGTACAGATTGCGCGCCATCCCAACCTTTTCCGCGGGGACGTTCCTGCACCAGAGCTTTCACCGAATCCATCTCCGTCTGCGTCTGACGAGGGCTCGAAGAGTTGAGGGAGGCGAAGTACCTGCAGTTTGTGTACCTGTCTGACGATATGCTGTTGAGAGTGCTGTGCACTCGGTGCTTCAGATAACGACTTCACGCTTTCCCAACTGTCACGACAGCTACGAAATCCTGTTCTCTGAGAAGGATTGTTATACAGTCTCCTTTATCTCGCAGCTCCCAGGCACCCGTATTGCCGCACGCATTCGAGTCGGAGTACGACTGTCTTCAATATACTAGCGACTGGCATCGAGGGTACTACTAGTATAGCCTGTCAAGGTCGTCTTTAGTAGCTTCTTTAGGCGTTACTCTCAGTATCTCGTCACATCGGACTTCAAGGAAGTATTACTGTAGGCCGTGAGGCGAGTTGGGATAGGTTGGGATGTGTTCCTCACCAGAGGTGCAGACGGGCCCTTCGCGCCGGCTTGCCGGAACCCAAATATTTGGCCTGCAATCGATTACGATGACAGTTCCTTCGACACGTTCACCCTCGAGGCTCGAGCCCCAATCTTGGTCCCATCCTATAACTGACAAGTCCTGCTGGTTGTCTGAAGGTGACCCGATCCTCCAGGGACAGTCTCCTCTACCCCTGGGTTCGCGAAATCAGCCGGCTTCAAGTGCCAACTCAAGAACCTTGGCCATACTTACTACCCCTGCCTCGCATCTCGCACGCCGTCGTTTCGCTTCGGCGAAGTCTACAGACAGGTGGAAACCTCTTTAATAGTTCGTGAACCCTAGATATCTGTCCGTGCACTTACCATACTTTATCTCAGGAATGTGCTCCAACGGGCCGGATCGTTCTGGACAAGTTGAACCCCGGCTCAACTTCGACGTCCTGCATTCGATCTGCAACAGCCTGACGGAGGTACCCGATGTCCTCTCCTTCGCTCTCACCTGTTCAACCTTGAGGAAGGGCGCCTTGCAACGACGCCTTGGAATGTTGCCTGTCCTTCTGTCGAGTGCCGACTCTATCGTGACGTTTCACAAGTTCATCTTTGCAGAGCCCGCGTCACGCGGCCCATACCTCTACGGGCTGTTGCTTTATGTAGACGCAAACGAAATTCCACGTGATGGCTCAAATTTACAACAATGTGTTGTCGCCATACTCGAGGCAGCGACGCGCCTAGAGTATCTCAACTTTCCAACCTTCATCGGACCCTCCGTATGCAGCGTTGTCGCGAAGATTACCACTCTCCGAGACCTGATTGTCGAATCCAGCAACGATTTTTACGATCCACACGACCCGGAGCCCTTGGCCAGACTTCTGACGGGCCTGAAATCGCCGCTCCGATATCTGAATGTCGTGGACCACGATCAAGGGGACATTTCCTTGAGCTTCTTACACAGCCATCTGACCCAGTACGCCCCCACCCTCGAATCTCTGAGATTTATGACCATCCCTTGGAAGATCAACACATTTTCCGTTACAACGCCTTTCATGGCGATACGATCACTCCGCATTGATGACAAAGATCAGTCCGACTTCTATCGCATGGACGTCCTCCTAGGTCTATTCCCGAACCTAGATGACACTCTTTTCCTCAAAGGCATTTTCCCCCCTGAGGACGAATATCTAGTGTGGAGAAGACAGAATCAGGATGCGCAAAGGGAGTACACATGGCCGAGGCTCTCCCGCGTTACTTACAGCCACGCGCTAGCCTTTACGATGGCGCTCCGATGCCCCATCCGCTGCATGGCCATTTGTGACCCCATCACTGAGCCAGCCGAAGCGCGATATCTCGCGGAAGCCCTTCGTGACAATTGCCCACAGCGGCTCTTGCTGCCTATCTGGCTGTTCGACCACGACCACCTTCGAATCCTGGATGGACTATTCCATTCCGCAGCGGCCGACAGACTGACGCACCTCGTCCTGCCCTTCGAACTGCATGTCAATCAACGTCGCCCAGACGGCCAATACAACAACTTCTCGTGGGACCAGTTCATGGTGCGTAATACGTATGCTTCGCTGCACTCGTTTCCAAACTGCTTCACATATATATATTCACACATTACACACCCGAACACTCTAGGATGCACTGGTCGAATCAACTCAGCACCTCCGCAGCCTGACACACCTCCGCGTTGTCCTCCAGTATTCCATCCACAGGCCTGTATCTGATCCTGCGTCCCAGTCAACGCGGGACCAGCTAAATGCACCCCAAGAGCCTGAAGACGACGACGATACAGCGTTTGCCCGAAACGTGGCGCACGATTCGGACCTGTCTCCCGCCGCGACCCGTCTCCTCAAGAAGCTCCGGGCCCTCCAGTGCATTCTCCTGACTACCTGCGGGGCCCGCTGCATCAGCAATACCACGAGCCGCTGGCGCTCATCGAGGTCATGGCATATCCAGGAGACGGACCCGGACTTGGAGGACAGGTGTCATGATCCGCTGGACGGGACGGCGTCGCCGCGGGGTTCACGATCAAGGACGTATGTGGAGATCAGCCAGGAGGAGGCAGAGGCGGTCATTGATAGAGAGGGGCTGCATTTGGGTGAGAAGAAGGAGGTATGTACTCTGAGTTTGTCTAGAGCTGCGCGAGCCAAAGCCACTGACAGGACGAACGGGACACGGTGTGGCAGAACACAATATCGATTATATAGCTAGCATGCATCCTCGGGACAAGGCCAGGCTCCTCGTGACCTGGCTTCTCTCAAAAGATCTCGTCGATCTCGTCGACGCCGACCTTGACTGCAGGGTACTCCATCCGAGTCTTCGAAAACAAAGAACTAGTGAGTGGCTGTCGGCCATGTACGCGTGCGAGTGAGCGCGGATAGTGACAGGGAGAAAATACACTTGCCGTACTACTTTCCTTCTGTCTCCGATGTTGGCCCAGCTTTGGTCCCATACTACACAATCCTTGAATCGTTGTCCATACCTCAGCCGTCCTGTTTTCATCCCACACACTGGCACCTTCTGAGACCTTCCGCGCTCGTAGTTTGGGTCTATACGTATTGTTTCTCCTCGTCCTAACCCTCATGATATCGTTCTAACCGTTTGTCTACTCGTGGCTTGTTATGTACCTCCCGTTCTCTGCGCCTAATGAAAGCACAGACTCGGGAGGTTGTATTGTGCACTGAATGTCAGTCGCTTTCCATAATGTGGTCCCTCATGATTCACCGCTTCTCCAGTTTCAATCGGTTCACCATGGAGCTCCACAGTGTGCAACTATTCCCCAGCCTGGACAACACCCTCCTTATCGGCATCTTGAAGACTCCTGTCGACGTTGAAGACTCGTATCCGAACGTGCGCGAATGGAGCAGGGAGGCGCAGAAGACCCGCGCTCGGTCGCACCTCTACCACGCCGTTTGCGATGCCAGCTCGGTCTTCCTGGTGGTTCTCCCATGCTGAATTCGAGATGCACTGCGGAGGGCGGGGAAAGCGCAAGCCTAGCATCCCATGGGACAAGTTCAGGGTGCGTAGCCTTATGTACTCTCAGTGCTCCTCGTCCTCGAAGGTAGGCTCGCGCTCACCTCGTGTCTTCTATATCTCAGGGCAAATTGGTCAGTTTAACGAAGCATCTCCGACTCAGTCATCGCCGCCTCGTATTCCACTACAACATCCACTGCAATGATACGTGCGTACGGGAGGCGAGTGCGCACGAAGTTCGTGAGTGTCCATCCTATCGTAGTGCTCGGTTCCTCAAGCTCGCTTCGAGCCTAGGATAGGAGCTGAATGTACTCGGCGCAAATTGTGCGTCCTCCCCCGTCTCTTCGACGGAGACTGCCCAGCCGCGGAAATGGAGCCCCACTCGCCCCAATCTGAGGCCGGGGCATAGCGCGCGACCGAGTCGAAGCACTGAGCGGACACTGGTACTGCGAAGGGGAAGGGCATTCCCAACTTCAATGCGTCGCGATCCTTTCATGGTGTTGTTGCCAGTCCCATGCCTCCGCGCTGGCTTCCAGCACCTTGATGCCGCCGAGGTCGCTATCAGACATCATGCAGAAAATATCGAAGCATGCTGTCTGTACGCACAAATGCTGTCTCTCATTTGTCTTCCGCATCGCACCACGTAGGCGCCATCACTACCACAATGCGAGTGCGACCAAGATTTGCGCATACACCCGCACCGTGCACGAGCCTCTACGAGTCAAGTGTGCCTGTGTGCACATTCCAGTAGAAACAGAGCGTGACGCAGCAGGACAATCTTGGACGAGGCCTTCGCACGAGCATGCTGGAAGCTCACAGCGAGCTGGATGTTGAGGCTAGAGAGAGAGAGAGAGAGGGCAGCAGTGGACGTACCACAGATGCCTAAAGTCCCAGTCTTCGCAGGTCCAGACAATAGAAAGCATAGAATCCCTCCGCGGATGACGGCAGGGACGATCCAAGCCCTCCATGGCCTGCGAGTGGTTACCAACGCTGCGAACATTCCACTGGCAGCTGAGCCTGGGTGCCGAGGCAACATACATCGTTGTGCCTCCTCTAAGCAGAAAACGATCCGAGGGTCCTCCGAGGTCTGACCTCCACGTAAAAGGCTTAAATAGTCAGAGCTGCACCTCGAGGGGCTAGACAGATGTCGCTCGGCCTATAAGACCAATGGGACGGAGAAAACCTACGAAAACGTCCCTGAGAGCTCCATACGCCACATGTGGAGAACTATCCCACCTAATAGCCTCATAGCGCTTTGACGCACCTGGTTAAGAGGTCTGCCCAGTGTCGAGAAGGGGAACTTGAAAGTCTAGCCGTGACTTGATGCTCGGTAGTCCAGTCTCGGAGCCGGCGAGTCCTAGTCTTCTAGGAGTGGTACAAGGTACGCAAGCGAGTATTACAAGGACACCATTCAAGTGGCAGTGAGCGAAGACTTCCTGTGCAAGTTTGCCAGTGAGATGGAGGAATAAGCGTCAGAGCCAATGCAGCGAGATGGTCGTCGGCTCGATACAGTGCATACTAAATCCACAGGCGCTTCCAATTTCGCAGCCCGAAACAGCCCGGAAGAGCCCGGAAAACACCTTCCTGCCCGGGCCGACTTGCCGGGATACAAATATTTACACCCTCCGCCGGCGACGGTTGGCCGTCTGTGTTGGGCCCGGCGACTCGGCCTTGACTCAGACGTCGACGTCGACGAGGGCCGCCACACACTTGTCTGCCACATACTTGTCTACCATGGAGATCGATTGTGCGGATGATGTAGGCCGCACCAAAGGTAATAGTAGGTCTAAGTCTATCACTGAATTCGTCGTGTCTGCTCGGCTGACTTGGAGAACCAGACAACGCTGACTAGTGGCAGCGATAAACTTTTCGGGCAGCCAATATCGCTATGGACAACCTCGGCTCAGCATTGACATCCTGCATTCCGTCTGCAACCGTCTCACCAACGTCTCGGAGCTACTCTTCTTCGCACTCACCTGCTCTGCATTGACCCGAGGCACGTTTCGGAGACGTCTCGGCATGTTACCCGTCTACCTGTCGGATGACAAGTCAGTCAACAACTTCCACAAATTCGTTTTTGCGGAGGAATCTGCGCATGCGCCATGCATCTATGGCCACGAGCTTCGGGATTTCATCTTCTACGATGACGACGACCCCCAGTTTCAGATAAACAACAACCGTCTAGTGGAGATTCTGCGAGTAGCGGTGCATCTCGAGTACCTCTGCTTTCCATCCTATGTGTCCCTCGACCCCGGTGTGTTCGCTGCCGCTGCAAATGCGACATCCCTGCGCGAGCTAGATATGATTTTCAGCTCTCCTACAGAGCCCCTCGTGGAAGCTTCTGCCCACATTCCGGTCTAGGCTTCGAACCCTCCGAATAGACGACAGCGGCGGGGCGTATGATCATTTCTTTGCAAGCCTCTTGCACGACTAACTAGCCAGTTTCGCACCCACCCTTGAGGTCCTAGAACTGCACGAGCTCGTCGTCGACCTCCCTGCCTCCTCTGTAACAACGTAGTTCACCACGGTTCGGTCGCTCAAGCTCGGCGTCATCTCCGAGTTCAACGGCCTGGAGGTCCTTCTGCGGCTGTTCCAGAACCTAAGCGATACCCTCAATACAGACGACGTGTACACAGTGCTCAACAAGGACAACACGACGCTGCGAGAAGAGAGTAAAGCATACCTGGCCGCGCCTCGACCACGTCGTCTGCGAGGCTGAACCCGCCTTCCTGATGGCTCTCCGGAGCCCCATTCGTAGGATGGACGTCACGGTGCAGCGTGACCACGGGAGGCGATATCTCGCTCCTGTGCTGCGTAACAACTGCCCTCGACATCTCCACTTGACCTGCTGTGCCCCGTTCAGCGACGGCTTCGGCGACCTGGACGGCCTGTTCCCGCCTCGGGAGAGCGCCGTCTCGGACACCCTGACCCATCTCGTCCTGCTGGCAAGCTTCGAGGTCCACTACAGCCAGAAGGGAAAGTGCCGGACGATCATGTGGAAGCAATTCAGGGTGCGTACGCTGCACACTTTTCGTGACTCGAGGGACCAGTGCCCAGCTGGCCTGAGCACGTTCGTAGCATTCGTTGCAGGAAAAACTGATCGAGTGCGTGAATCACCTCCGCCTCATCCTGCAGTTTACCGTCCACATTACCGTCCACAAGCAAACGCAACACTCCAAGTCTGTTGCAGCTCGGAGAGACCCTGTGAACACCGCAGGCGCCGCGGATCTCCGCCCCACCGCGCTCCGTTCAAGTTTCGTCGGTGCGATCCCCATTCCTCAGTGCATCTTCCTTATAGCCTACGGCCATACGTACGACATCCCGCCCAGAACCGTGTGGGGAACATGCACCCCACAGACACTCGCCAAGTGGCACGCGTCGAAGGCGTGCCGGATCGTCGTCGACTTGAACTCGGAGCCGCTGCCTCAGGCTGAGAACTGCTAACGTTCCAAGTCGGCCGGATGCGCACTCGGACACTGGCAGGCGGGGACGGCCGTGTGTGGGGCTCGGTCGGGCGGCGGCGGCGAGGATCATAGCGCAGGAGGAGCTGCATCTGTCTCCGGAGGAGGCCTGGCCCTGGACCTCTGCTGAAGCTTACGCGGTCCAGGGCATCGTTCAGCGATTCATGGACTAGACAGGCTGAGGTTTGGGTTAGCCCCTCTAGAAATCTTGCAGCTCATTATGTTTCTGGTCGTATCATTGGTGACCACGTTCTTCCACATATGCATAGCACCGAAGTCTCCCGTGTCGCGCCGCGAGCACGTAAAGTTTATTCGACCTGTATATAACACTCGTCAGTTTGACCAAATGACGTTCTATTCTGCTTCCTTCGCAGCCAAACATATTGAGTCCCAATTGTATACCCTCATGAGAGGCTTCATTCAGGCTTCAAGCTTCAAGTGTCGGACGTGGACAATGAGCGCTTACCATTTTCATATTGCGAATACAAATATTTGGACACCAGGGCGGGACAGATAGGCTGCGGTATGCGATGAATAATAATATTGATCCTTGTCCTCGTCCTCCTCTTCGTCCTCTGGTCATTCGGTGTCGAGCTCTCTGCTTTTAAGACTAGCCGGACTCAGGAATTTTGCGGTTAGTCTCAGCCCCCGTTTGAACTGGTCCTGGCTTCACTGACGGCTGTTTACAATCCAAGGGATGCACTCGGGGCACGTAGCCGCAGCCCGCCCTCCTCAGGCTGAAGAGCCGCGATTGAATTTCGACATCCTCCATCTAGTCTGCGACTACCTCACAGATATTCCCGATGTCCTTTCCTTCTCACTGACCTGCTCTTCCTTGACGGAGGGCGCACTACGACGGCGGCTCAGGATGGCGCCAGTCGATCTGTCATATGCAGAGGTCATCAACAACTTCCACGCTTTCATCTTTTCCAACCTGCCGTCACGAGCACCCTGCATATATGGGCTTGCGCTGCCTGGCCAATACGAACTCCCTCTGTATATAGAGTCAGCCGACCTTCAAACCATGGATGAACATGTCGTGGCCATCTTAGAAGTGGCGGTGTACATCCAGTATCTCGACATTTCCACCTCAGTTAGCCCGGCAATGTTTGACGCAGTGGTCAAAGCGACCACTGTGCGCGAACTCAAGATATTTGCCGCCACCTATGAGCAGCCGCTGCTCAGGCACCTCTCGAACTTCCGATCTCCCCTTCGATTCCTTCAAATAACGAGAAGCGAGCAGGTCGAAGGTACGATTTCTGCGAGCTTCTTGCACGACCACCTCAGCCATTTTGCACCGACACTCGAGTTCCTCGATCTGGATAAATTCGAGCTCGATATACATCCGTCATCTGTAACGACCCAGTTCGCGGCGGTTCGCTCGCTAAAGATCCACGTCATCGACATTTCCGCCTTCCACCCACTTGACGTCTTGATACAGCTGTTCCCCAAGCTGGACAACACGCTAAAAATCAGCCTTCTCGATGTACCCCTCACGATAGAGGAGTCCCTTGCTTTTCGAGAACACAGCAAAGAGGTTCAGGAGCAGCATGCTTGGCTGAGCCTCGACAGGCTCATCTGCGATGCTCTGATGGCCTACCTTCTAGCTCTCCGTTGCCCTGTCCGTCGCATTGATATCGAAACTCTGTCGCCACACAGAAACTGGTATCTCGCGGACACCCTACGCCACAACTCCCCTCAACACCTCCACGTCAGCGTATCGCTGTACGGCGGGTTTGAGTCCGTGTTGGACGACATGTTCCCCCCGGAAGCGGCGGAGAGACTCACGCACCTGGTCCTATTCGTGGACGCGGGGTGGGGCTACAAACAGCGCAAAGCCAACAACGTGCATTGGGATCGGTTCGCAGTGAGTACACGACGGCTTTACACTGATTTTATTCCCGACACACGGCACTCACTGCCCATTACTGTATTTTAGAACAGGTTGATTCGCACAATCAAGGACCTCCGCCTCACGCACATCCACGTCGTCTTCCACACATCTGTGTACCAGTCTGCGCGGGAGATCCTGCCCGACGGAGCCCTCATGAAGACCGCGTGCGCAATCGACCTTCTCCCTGCTGCGACCCGGTTTGTTGACGCGATACCGAGTTTGAAGTACATCTTCTTGACGGCCTGCGGTCACACCTACGGTGTTCCGTCCTACAATTGGGAAGCCGTGTTTCTGCAGCAGACGCTTGATAGGTGGCTCTCGTCGAAGGCGTGGCGCGTCATCCGTGATGCTGAAGACCTCCATGACCCAGACGCGGCATCAGGATCGTGCGTGGAGCTCAGCAAGCAAGCGGCGGAGAGGATCATGGACGAGGAGGAGTTGGGATTGTCCCGCCATGAGGAGGTCAGTACGACATTTTGTCTTTGTGCAGATTCGAGGAGCTGACGCGGCGTAGGGTAAGGTACGTAGGTGCGCCAGTTCAGATAAGGAGTGACCATGTTGCGAGTTGTTCTCCTCGCTGGCTCGGGAGTCGAACTATCTATTATTCAACGCCCTCCTGAATTGCGTGGACATTAGCAGATTGTAAAGTAACACATCATGCGAGCATCATCATCTAACACACGGCAGTCTAGAGGGAAATAGGAACACAGCCGAGCGAGACGAGGCCGCCCTGTTGCACAGACACGACGAGCAAGCGGGAAAATCAGCCATTTTCCGCTCCAGCTCGAGGGCGAAGAGAAATGTACGCACGACGTTGTTGTTCTGGCAGCACACAGGCGACGCCGAGCACGAACTGCCCGCCCCGACCCCGATCACGGAGAGCGGCGAGCACCCGAGGCCAATCTGGCCCGTGATGTCCTGCAGGTTGATGCCGAGCGCGGTCAACAGCGCCGAGCTGGAGGCGGATTTAGACTGCAGCAAGAGAGCAAACATCGTCAGCACTAGTTAGTCACTGGCAGACAGTGGCTGATCTCAAAAGGAGGAAGAGCCTAAGAGGTGGTAACACGCACGTCCTCGACGTGGTTGCAGCACTGCATGGAGCCTGTGCTGCAGCTGTCAGTAGCGGCCGCAAGGACAGCGAAGGCGAGGGTGGAGACGGCGACGATGCGGGAGAACATGGCGTTAAGATGGGATGGGTTGGGTGAGCGTGAGGTGAGAGTCAAGGTCTGAAGACGAGTGGAGAGCCTGAGGTGAGTGCGCTGAAGTGCTGCTGATCTTCTTTCTCGCAGTCCTTCGCCTTATATACGTCCCATAGAGGCCCGTGCACTGTGCTCGCCAGGCGACGGCACGCACACCGCGCCTTTAACGCCTGCTGTTCGACGCTGCTTCACCGAACATAGCCGTCGGCACGACCAAATTTGGAGCGGGGCGCGCGTCGGCTGCGAGGTTCATTTGGGGAGGCGCTGCTGGATGCGGCACGCTGTACGTCAACGCGTCAACTTTGAATCCCGCTTGGTGAGCCCTTGAAACGTCACAGCATGCTGGAGAATGAGGCAATCAAGCTGTAGCATACCTCGGGTCAGGCTAAGAGGCGATTATCGAATTAACTTGAAGACTCACTCGACCTCCTTGATTTGTGCGGGTTCAACGTGCAGGAAGGATTTGATTCCAGGGAATGCGATGTCTCGTAGGGATATCTTCTATAGTAAAACACGAAAACCCAAAAAGGAAATCAGCGGTTTCAATTACTATTTTAGGCAGGTGCATGTATCGGAGACTCGGCCCAAGCAGACGAGGGATACTCAGAGATAGATTCTGGCTCAATATACTGCTTCCTAGGTACATTATGTATATACCTCCCTATTACGGCTGGCGAGATGTACATGGATGAAATCAAGAATTGATGTCGGCCCATCTTGCCGCACAGGCGCTCACCGGCACAGTCGGCACAGTCGGACCCGACTGATCGGCTGACTCAGCAGTTCCCTTCGCAACCTCGCCCTCTTCCGTCAGCGTTGTACACTGTTGAACTCTTCCCGTCAGCATATCCCTTTCGCTCCTTTTATCCCGGACCTCACTAAGACCACTGTCAAACCCATCCGCCATC
>VJXU01004132.1:0-17465 GCA_008694245.1 Ganoderma sp. BRIUMSc | reverse complement strand
CGCTGGGCTCGCGCACGAACATCGCGACGCCGAAGTGCCGCTGGCCGCGGGTGGAGCGGTTCAAGGAGTGGTGCATTGTGTACCGGGGACCATCGTCTTCAGGGGCGGTACCAGCATCACCACCTCCAGTCCCGCGATCGGTCGCCAGGACGGACTTGAACGGCTCTGCGCTGGGATTCGCGGCGGCGCGGAGGGCGGTGATCCACTCCTTGTCCGTGTGCCGGGCGCGTACCTCCTGTAAGCAGACAAAGTCGGGGAAGCCGTGTCGTCGAATGATATCCCGGAGAAGGGCAGGATCAGAGCCAGGAATGGTGGTTGGAGCCGTATTTGCGGCGACGCGGGCCTTGCTGCCCGAAAGCCGAAGGAAAGGCACCGGTGTTTCGACGTTCCAAGACAGAATCCTGGTCTGGTCGGCCTCCGCATCCGCCGCATGGACAGCAGTCTCGAGGCGCGAGATCATTAGCGGGGGAGGCTCGCGCCTTGGATCAACCTCGTTGGTACCTTCGTGATGTCGACGCTCCGTCATTGTCCTGGCGTTCAGACACAACCGAGTGGGACATTCAGCCGATTGTTTGTGGAGACATAGACAGAAGATGTGGAGACACAGGCAGAAGATATATTCACATACCTAAAGCAATATTCGAATCAAAATAGCTATAGCCAGCAGATATTCACGTATCCAAGAACACGGGGCATGTGGACCGTTGGTTCAGCGGCTGCGTACGGCAGAGCAGATTAGGTGGCTAAGGAGGTGGTGGTGTACTGTAAGTAGACTCGTGGCCTACACCAGTGTTATGTAGCAGAGAATGCATTACATGTGTGGTCATAAATGAGGTCATAGCGAGTTTGTAGCGGGTAGACCAAGCTCTCTATCTCCCATATCCACGTCTCCAGTAACAAAAGCAAATAAGTAATAGAACAACACAAGCGAGTATACATTAGTATCGTGGCGTACGTGACCAGTCTAGCGATGTCTAACAACACGTACCGTCTATAGAGCAGTAGCCCGCGCAGAAGGTCCCTACGAAACCGGTCCACTGCGAATCTGGTTGACCAAGGTCTCCCAATAGCTCCAGTCAGACCCGTCTACGCTCGGGAGTGTATCGCTCCCCATATCCGGCGACACGGCACTGTGGTTCGTGCCCAGCCATCCGTTGAGGTCGCCCAAGCCGGGCGTTGCCCACGGGAGGCTCGCGCCGCCAGACTGGTCATCGATCGCCGGGCCGCCGCTGAAGATATTGCACCACTGGTCCAAAAGCGACTGCGCCGTCTCGTCTTCGCCAAGCGGGCTCCTGGATCCAGACGCAGACTGGCTCTCGGATCGGAGCTGCTTGATCTGCTGGACGGGTGAAGGTCGAGAAAGGTGTGCGAAGGACTGGTTAGGAGAGGAGAGAGGGACGGATGCGACAGACGCGAAGGAGGATCCGGAGAAGACGGGCAAGTTGGTGTTCGCGTGCTGGGATAGTCGCGACATCGCGGACCCGCGGGAGTCGGAAGGTGCGGTGGTGCTTGAGGTGAAATCCCCAGGGGTGTCGACTGCCATCGCTTGTTCAGTCGGGGTGTTGCCGGGAGTCCCTGCAGACTGGGAAGACTTGGCTTTCAAGAACTCGATGATCTTGACTTCCCGTCGAGAAATCTCGTCTGGACCCGCAGTCTGCTTGTGCCTGGCAAGGAAGTAGTCAAGAAGATCGTGCATCTTGCCCTCTTCCTTCCCCTTCGGATAGATAACCAAGTAAATGCCCGCTATCATTGCCGCCTGGAACTCTCGGTAGGCACTTGCAACGGGGTCGCGGCCTTGCCGAGTGGCCATAGCGATGTACTCCAGGCGGATCTGGTGGTCTTTGAGAGCAGACTCGAAACAGGCGTCTCGAGATCGGGAGTACTTGGTACTATCCAGTTTGCGCAGAAGGTAGGGTCGATGTAATGAGATACGGACAAAGAGAAACTCGGTCACCAGCAAGAACCGTTGCAGGGGAATGTATGTGAGCGTATGGTCGAGCGAGGTGTCGGGATCGAGGGAGTAATATGGTGGAAGATCCTTCTTCCACTTGAGGAGTTCGTCGTCAAGGGCCAGGACATCCGAGTAATGCCTGGGTGAGTGGACGTTCTGGAAGAAGTCGGACATACGACCCATGATGTGCGCGAGCTGGTGCCTAAGAATTATGAAGGTGACTTTTGTAGGTTGTGAAAGCGGAACACCCTTGGATTTCATGCTCCCGGGGGTTTGTTCGTCGGCATTGGTAGGCGGCCGTGTCGACGTGTAGCTATCGTGGATAGCAATAGGCCGACCCAGCACGAGGGCAATGGAACGGTCGGCATGATACAAGTTCGCCCTACAAACTGTGAATCAGCACCGAACACACAACGGCTCCATCATGACTGACCATATGCGGCGACGCCTTTCGCACTGGATTGAGTCCATTCCCTGGGTGTAAATGCTGTTAGATCAGTTTCTGCACAAAATGTGAGCAGCTGACCATGTCCGCGCCGTCTCTATGTAGACCTATCGCCTGAGCAGTCCTGACGGCGGCACCGAGTTGACTCCAGGACTCCGTCATTCTGCGGTCCAGGACGAGGAACCGAGCACTCTGTGTCTTTGTGAGAACGAATCCAAAATGAGAATGAGTGGACACCATGCGAACCAGCATTCGTGTAAGAACCATCTCGAAGCAATCAGGTTGAATGGCTGCGACGATCAGTAATGCACGACGCGCTTCATAGGGGGTTAGTCTCAGCAGACCATGACAAAACGGTTGACGTACAGCCCCAGTAATATCGTGAGCCTGCAGTTCTCCTCGTCTGCTCGGTACCACCTATGCTGTCCGGTGCCATCCTGATGGCGATCGCCAACACGACGAATAATAACGGCAGGAAACGGATATTGTTAGGATTAGCCAGGTTCTGTTCGTTGGCTAGAAGCGATACGTAAGAGGCGCGGAACTCGTTCTCCGATATTGGGTAACGAGTCCAGTTTCTGAAGCACTCATAGGTCAGTAAAGCGAGTCAGGGAGCGCGAATGCCAGGACGGACATGGCGGTGAAGTAGTAATCAACGAGGTCGTCCCGGAGCTTCCGGGGTGGAAGCTCTCTATACATGTTGTCGAGACGGTCCGTACTGTAACCGCAATCTCGCATGAGACGCTGTAAGCGTTCACTGGCGGTGGGCTCCATGGAGGTGATGGTTGGCTTCGGGTCGGCCTTGAAGATGTCTGATTGCAGCTGGTTTGAAGTCAGGGAGGCACCAATTGGGGTGCCGTCCGGAGCAGGACTTGGCACCATGCTTTGCAGCTACATTGGGGGGAACCATGTCACCGAGGGATAATATCGCATCAGCGGGAAATACTTGCCTGTTCGAGGACGGCGGGTGCCGTTACAAGGCCGGAAGCGCTCTTGCCGTACCACCCCCCACTCTCGAAGTACCCTCCGCTGGGATCCTCGTCCTCGACCGGCGAACGGTTACCATCGTCAGCCGGAGACACGGAGCGATGTTTATCATGGGGACCGCTGCCGTCAGAGGCGGGAGTTCCGTTTCCTTGTGACCAATAATGCGGTAACGCGGCTTCGACAATCTGTTCGAGTCGGGCGAGGCGAACATGAATATCTTGATCGGTCTTGCCGGGTGTATAAGATTTGCATAACTCGGGGACCTTGCGCGCAATACACTTGACGCGCATCGTCAAAATGGCTGCATGAATGGAAGCCGATGGGACGCACATGTGAACATGGGATCTGTCTGTCGCACTAAGGTGGGCATGCAATGAGTGGGACGGCCGCTGAGCATAGGAGCGAGATTGGAACCTTTTGTTTACGACGATGGCACTCGCCGCAAGAGTAGCTGCACGCGCGACCAGATGAATGGCTATCGGATTTCGCGCTGAGAGTAGCTAACCTGACGCGCGTCCGTGGCTTTTTGGAAGCACGGTTGGAATCCAGCTCATCCTCGGACTTGCGTCTAGAGGGAGTGAAGCCCCCAGTGTCGGGGGTTATCGCGGGGAGGTTCTTGGGCATGGGGTGCGCGAGGGACGCCTGCGCGCGGGGCGGGGCGGCGAGACGCGGGGAAGGAGGGGGGACGACGGAGGGAGAGGACAAGGAGTGAGGAGGGGCAGGGAGGGGCGCGAGTGACTTGAGCCTTGACCGTTTGTCGGAGTCCTGGAGCTCGGCACGTGATGGAACACAAGGCGCGGAGACTCGAGGAACGCACCGGACACAACCAAACAACTTGCCTCCGACCTCCAATCATCGTCGTGCGCATACATTCGACTCACACTCAAGTCATCAATCGCCCCCGTCTGGACGTTCTTTGACATCATCGCCCTCCTCGCCCATACGTTACCTTCCGCGCTTCCCGTCGCACTAGCAGTCTAGCCTCAGAGCATGGACGAGCCGCCCTGGAAGAAGCTGAAGCTGTCCCTTGAGAGGCCTTACAGGGATGACAATGGCGAGCCCATCCTTGAGTTGTTAGATATCACGCCGGAGGGTCAGCACATCTATCGTCCGTGAGTACATCGACATCTCCGCCTTTCCAGTGTCTTAACCGTGTGGTTAGTCGTGAGGACCCCACCGCAGCCGTTCGAACTAAGCTCAGGCGGATATTCTTGGAACGTGGCCTTGACTTCTTTGAGGCAGAGAAGGACACCCACAGCGCCACTCGCGGCGGTCAAGATGAGGAGAAAGATGGCGGACATGCTTCAGACGAGGGACAGGCTGCAGACCCGTCTCACCATATGACGCCCGAGGAGCTCTACAAGATGCGCGTGGAGCTCTCCAGTTCATTGTTGTGAGTTTGCTAAGTACTTCGGCTTTATGGATCGAATTGACCGGACGCAGCACCGCGCATGGAGAAATGTGCCAAGCAAGAGATCTGCTCACCCTCCTTCTGTCCTCGTCCCTCCCTAACCAACCTTCCACTCTCCCAGCCAACCCGCTCGCCGCCACAGTGGTCTCGAAACCAGCACCAATAGTTTCCGTACAGGCGTTCAACGCCCAGCTGACTATTGGTGGCAAAGATAGGGCGCTCAGATCTGCCGCTGACCTATTCAAAACTGCCGCGGAGCAGATGGAAGAGAGCCGCATGTCTGGTGAAAAATATTGGGTGGACGCTCTCAAGATCCGGCGAGGCAACTGGGGCCTCATCCCGGCGCCTCTACCGCTAGGATCGGCTACCGGAAAAGGCGCGGACAAGACCTCCAAGGACTTTCTTATTTCCTTCGGGCTTGAGGAGGGTACGCTACTCTCCCATCGTATCGCCCCGCTAGCTATTCTTGTTAACGGAGTTCCCACAGCACCCGCATTGTTCCGCCGACGTGCAATAGGGCGCATGTCGACTCTAGACGGGAGTTCAATAGAGTTTCCGATGCGGCAAAAGACACGGCTCCGTGTCTCGATCACCCGCGTCTCGCCGGACCGTTCTCGACAAACTTCATACAATTTTCTTTCCGATCAAGAAGACGGCACGCTGGACGGCGCTTTACGGGCCGCCCAAGCGGAAGTCGTTGAGCAGGAAGTCTTCGCAGCGCTGATCAGGGAGGCGGGCAGCTTACCGACGGCGTCGGCAGAGGTCTCGGAACGCCTCATCATCATCGACGCTGCACAAAGCACCGAGTTGCGTTTTGAGTTGGTAGGCCTGTTTCTCGCAAATCGTAAAACACCCCTTGAGCTTAATTCCGATAGGTAGACGGCGAAAATGTTCGTAACCACGACAGGCAGGTCGACCCTTACTGCGACCTCGTGTACTCCCTCCTTCATGCCCTCTTGTCTCATGCGCACCGAGTCTCGAAAACCGACCGGCTGAACAGAACAAGTACCGCGCCGACATCCGGCCCGCAACTACCGCCGGTTCTACAACCAATCATCGACGTACTGCAATATCGCGAATTTTGGGAACGCGTCCGCGACGAGATCGATCGAGTGGTTGCGGCATTACGTCTTGCGGGTGTATCCACCAAGATCCACTACGATCCTGTGGCGGACAGCGGCGAGGATCTTATCGCGTCTCTGTTGAGCGATAAACCCAAGCCGCTCGGCGGCGATGCCCTGCTCCGGCTGGACGACAGGTCCGTGTTTATCACCTTGCATGTGTTTGTTTATTCGTCCTCTAACCACCCCCTAGACACACACTGCGCTTCACTGCAGCGTCGCCGTCGACCCTCGTTGTCCATCTACCGCAAGCCACGCTGCCTATTGCATCTATCTCTCAACTTCACCAACTCCTTGTGGACGAAATTGGTGGAGGTCTTCTCAGTCACATATGCGAAATGGGAACAGAACTCTGCGAACGGGTCAACGGGTCTTGGTTTGTGGACTTGTTGAGCGGTAGGAGTGTCGGAAGATGGGAAGGCTGCGTACTGTGAGTTATGATTCCTCCGCTCTCGAACTGCCGCTGACTTCTAACAACCACCGCCAGGAACTTCCAAATCAGTTTCTCTGGAGACTCCATCTCGTGTGGGGCATCTAGGTCAGGCCGCGATAACCGACCTACTCATATTGAGAAGTACCTTCCTGGGGGGCAACTATCCCTCTTTGAGTGGGTCCGGCATACCATGGAATCGTCGTTAGGACGATAGCACACAAACCCTTACAGCTTGCGAAAGTGGGCGCATCACATGTATGTGTAACACATTCGCATTGGGATGCGATGATAGCATGGTAACAGCATGGCCTAGTCTCTGGGGGCATGGATAACGTGGGGGTGTGGTGTGGTACATGGAAAGAACATCCCGAAAGCAACGGCAATAACCATCTACTCCTCGTTCTCGGCGCGGAACGCCGTGATCTTCTCCTGGATGCGCTCCCTGCGCTGCTCCAGGGTGAGCTTGGGCGTTCTGTACTTTTTGCTCTCGGCAACCCAGTCCTTCGACTTGTCGGTGGGCTTGAAGGTAGGATCTTCACGAATGGCCGCGTACGCGTTGGTGAAGATCTCCTCGATGTCCTCGGAGCCGACGCCGTCCGCAAGGTAGGTCGAGAACTGCTTCTTGAAGCTGTAACATTATCAGCACATATTCAGAGAAATCTGTTGAAGTCACGCACCGCTCGTCATCCTCTTCCTCGAGAGACTCCATATACTCGGCAACGTGACCACCGAAGATGTACTTCTTCAGGACCTCGGCATCGAGCTCCTTGGACTCGGGGTCGTAACCAGGGAAGCGCTTATCGTTGTGGGGAATGAAGATGCCGCCGTCCGACGCACCCTTGAGGGCACCGAACACACGGGAACCAGTCGATGTACGCTTGAGACCGACGTCAAGGTAGCACTTGAACGGACGCGGGTCGTCCTCGCCATCAAGCTCCTCAGTGAGGGTAAGGGTACCGTCAGGCTCCGCGACACCCTCATACTTGTCGGCAAGACCAAGCTTCGTCAGAGCACGACGAGCGCAAAGGAGACCAGTTGCGTAGGCTGAGAGATGCCCGCTCAATGAGAACACCAACGTGTCTAGACCTTAAAGCACACATACCGGCAGTCCAGTTGGTAAGGCCGTGGTTGATGCCATAGCGAGGGAGCTCCTTCGAGCGGGCAGCAGTGAGTACGAAGTCGCCCTGGAGGCGAGCGTAGACAATCTGGACGATGATCTCCTTGTTTGTGAAGCGGACGACCAGACGGTATTTGGGGGCGTTGCTGTAGATTTGTCAGGATACACTCACAGACATCAGATATTTCCGTCCGACGTACTACTTGTTCTTCGCCTGAGTGACTAGCCGTTTGCGGGCGTAGTAGTCGGTCTTGCCCTCACGCCGGCGACGGTACTTGACCTGGAAGCGCGAGAAGTATGCGTCGGACTTGACCTTTTTGACGAACGGCATCTGGTAGCAGTACAGGGTAAGCGTCCGAACGTTCATCCAGTGCCATGCTCAGGCATCCATCGTCATTCGGCATGATTTCTTGCCACAGCAACGGATACGCGGGAGAAGATGTGCACTAGGATGAAGTTTAACACATTGCAACAGTACACACCTTGCAGTGGGGGTCTTGAGGAGGGTGTTGGGTCGTTGATGCCACTGGCTCAGAGTCCACTGCGGAATCCCGAGTGGTGGGACCCCGCAGAGGCCACGTGGGTACCGGTTACGGGGTCCTGAGAGCTGGGGCGGAGGCGAGCGTCTGCAGTGGATGCGCGGATGTTCCTTGCGGTGCGACACCCTCCAGTCGCTACACTCATCTGCTTGGGCCACTTCGGTCTCCTCCTCCGCTCCAATCTCACCTCCCGTCCTAGACTCCCTAGAATATGGATCCTTACTCTGCGCAGAACTACTATCAGCAATACCAATACCAGCAACAGGCCTCGTCCTCGTCCTCCTCCGATGTTAACCCATACCACCAACCCTACGCAGGGCCCATGTACCCTATCCCTGGCCCCTCGACCTCTGCACATAATGCGCCTGTACCTGCCAATGCGTACGAGTATGATGTCGGAATCCTTGCTCAGCAGAGTGTGTACGTTCCAGGTGCCATGGTCGACAAGCGGGGCGGCGCAGGAGGGAAGTTGGCCAAAGGCGGCAAACGTACGACAGTCCTCCGGAAGGGCGGAGGAAAGGTCTGGGAGGATCAAACTCTTCTTGACTGGAACCCTTGTAAGTAGTCTTTTGGACTATGTACCCGTCGGCCATAGCTGACTGGTTGCGTCATCTCTCCAGCTTGGTTCCGTTTGTTCGTAGGCGACTTGAGTAACGATGTCTCTGACGACGTGTTGTCCAATGCGTTCAATAAGTATGCCTCGTTCCAAAAGGCACGGGTCATCCGAGACAGACTGAGTAACAAGGCGAGTTTCCCGCAGTGTCGGGACGTAGTTGCCACTGACGCCCGGCTACAGGCGAAATACGGCTTTGTGGCTTTCTCTGATCCTGAAGACTTCCTCAAAGCATGGAAGGAAATGGACGGTGTGTATTACATTGTGCTGGTCGCATTTTGTGCTCTTCATAACCGGTTTGCGATAGGCAAATACGTGGGTAACCGCCCTATCAAATTGAAGAAAGCTGATAACGCTGTCAATCCCGTTGAGATTGGGCATCGGAAGGCCAAACAGCTGGAGAAAGAGCTCAAGAAGAACAGGCACAAGCCCTACTAAGCCCCTGGTTTGGTGTGCGGAATTCGGGTTCGAGTGTATGGGTTGAATTGGACATCTCCGCTTTTTCTCGTAGAATAGTGTATTGTGTATTGGAGCTTATGTTATGAGACCATGCCTGTTTATGTTGGTTGTCTGTCGCCCCGTACACTTGTGTGTCTGTAAATGTTGATGAGACGCTGGCATGCACCGTTCGCGGCGCGCGTCATAAGCAAGTCGCCATTGCTCTTGCATTTGCTCCAGCTCGTCGCACGCTCCTGCTTGTTTCACCATCGTCTCCTTCTTAACTATGGATATTGACAAGCTCTTCAAGGTCGGCATGTCTTTCTACGACCCTTGCCCCGCTCTCCTGAACAGCTCTCCACAGGTTCCCAAGTTACCAGCTGGTGGCAACAAGCGGCGACTGCCTGACAACCCCACCCCGGAGATGCTCAAGCGTCTGAGGATGGACGAGGAGGGAAGCTCGTTCTCAACAGCTTCTCCCGAGAATGGCGCATTGTCACGCGACAAGGGGAAACACAGAGCCACTGTGGAGGATGAGGAGGACACTCAGGACGCTATGGACTTCGCGCCTGGCGGAGATGCGGACTACTTTGCGGAGGAGGACGACGAAGGGCGATTCTTTGGTGGCGGGTTGACGAAGGAACAGAAGGACATTCTGAACATATTCGACCAAGCAGCTGGGGACGATGTGAGAGAGGACGTGAGTGCACAAGGCGCGTGCGTAGTCTTGTGCTCATTACTGAGGACAGACCTCGCTAGCTAGAGGAGATGACTGCAACCGGCGTGCGGAGGTTGCTGACGCGTTTCGAGCGAGCCTCAAACAAAAATCAAGACCAGCGGTCCAAGTATCCAGATGACCCCACAAAGTGCGTGATTTACAAGGACGCTACCTTCGTAACCCCTCATCCGTTTTCCCCCTCCGTTTTCCCCCTCTATAGGTTCATCGAATCGGAGGCCGATTTAGACCTTGCTATCAAGGCTCTACTTCCCCTTGCGCAGTCTCCGGTGCTTGCGTATCCTGAAATTGTGCGTTCTGGCGCAATCGAACGTCTCGTTGGTCTGCTTAGCCACGAGAACATGGACATCGTCATCGACGTCGTAGAAGTTATCCACGAGTTCACAGATGAAGATGCTGGGAATGACCAAGAGGATGAGGACGAAGAGGGCAGTCGCGAAGACGCATTGAAGCAGTTAATCGGGAGCCTGGTCAGTGAAGTGTAGTCAGGTCAACTCTTTGTGTGCTTATTGTCTGTTGCAGCTGAGTAACTCCATTCTGGAGCTTCTCGTCGACAACCTGAGTCGGTTTAATGAGACAGAAGAGTCAGATCGCCAGGGCATCTTCCACGTTCTCGGTAAGGTGTACTTTCTCAAACGACTTCAACAATTACTCAACCCGTGTACAGGTATTTTCGAGAACATCCTTGGATTCAATGCTGAGCTGTCAACACAACTGGTGTCCAAAACAAAGATCCTGCCTTGGGTGCTCAAGCGGATAGAGTCGCCTAAACACGATGAGAACCGGGGTTACGCAGCCGAGATTCTCTCCATCCTGCTACAGAATAACCGAACAAACCGTCTGGAGCTGGGCAAGAAAGACGGTGTCGAATGCATCCTCAAGATTCTTTCAGTGAGTCTAGCTCCACACGTCCTAATCCGCACGTTTACCCGTGTTCTTGAAGCGCTACCGCAAGAAAGATCCCGTGGATGCCGATGAGACAGAGTTCATGGAAAATATCTTTGACTGTCTATGCTCAGCGCTCGGCGAGCCTGAAATCAAGCAGCAACTGCTAGACAGCGAGGGCGTCGATCTGATGGTCCTCATTATGAAGTATGCCTTCTTAAATCTGCTCATTTCCGGTTCTGCATTGATTCAGTCTGCAGGGACAAGATGCAAGCTCGTTCACGGGCGATTAAAGTCCTCGACTATGCGATGTCGGGCCCGGCGGGCACCGCTGCCTGCGAGACATTCGTCGATGCTCTCGGTCTTAAGACCTTGTTCTCGTCGTTCATGGGTAAAGCGGCCAAAAAGCAAAAGGCCAACGTGGGGCACGCGGCATCGGAAGATACCGCCCACACACTAGGCATCGTGTCGTCCCTGCTGTCAAACCTCGCTTCAGACTCCCCAGCACGAATACGCCTCCTGGCGAAGTTTGTGGAGAATGGCTACGAGAAGCCCGAAAAGCTTCTCGAAATTCGCGATGCTGCCCATACTCGTCTCAAAGCTACTGAGAAGGAGATCGCAGACGAGAAAAAGGTTTGAAGCCTTGTTATTTTCCTCTGTCGTCATCATCTGAAGGGCCTCATAGCGGATGGAGGGAGAGGGTGACGATGTCGAAGAAATGGAGGACCTCTGGTATCTGCGACGATTAGATGGTGGTCTCTTCACCCTGCAAACGGTCGACTACATCCTTGCATGGATTGTCATGGAGGACGATGGGGTACACTCCTCACCTTCTACGTATACGCAAGTGACGCTGACGTAGCGTACCTTGCAGGTTCGGGAGCACGTTCGGAAGCTGCTCGACCGCAAGAGCCAATCCTTCAAGGATGTGGTCAAGATCCTCCAGATCTACCACGACAACGTCGATGAGGACGATAGCGTCAAGGTGGATGGCGCACCGTCGCAGCGCGAAATCTTGCATAACCTCATCGCCTTCCTGGATGCCTGCTGATTGCATGTGGACTTTTAAGAGTACAACACGTGTAGTGCAAATATGGCGTTGACATCAGACAGCACATGAACCTGGCCATGCATGTCTACTAAGACTATACGACAGAGAGAGCGGCGGAGGCGAGCAGCATGTCCAGGGCACCCTTCGCTTTCACCAGCTCTTTTTGGAAGCGAAGCTCTGCCGTCACTTTCTTTCGTAACCGAGAAAAGAGCGTGTCGATGAGTGGTGACTGGCCCAGCACCGGGGTATACATTTCTGTAAACATGATCTGGTCAACAAACGGGAAGAAATACTTTCTAGTGTCCATACTTACCGATCACGATGTTGGCAACATCACAAACCATCTCGCCGAAACGAGGGTCTGTGACGTGTTTTAGCAAAAGGCGAAGGACTGGTTCCAGGAGGACGTCGTCGCGCCCTCCCAGCGCTGTTCTTAATCCGTCCCGATGCATGAGTTCTTGTATCAGAGAGAACGTCGTCGTCGGAGTAACATTCTGACGGAGGTTTCAGACATGTCCAGGGTCTCAGCATCGGCGCAGGCATGGGCGACGTACCTTGCGCAGGACCGAGTCCAAGGCTGCTGAGTACTTGAAGTTCTTGAGGAGTCTGTCGTACTCCCGAAGGCGCTTCTTCCGCTTGCTCTCCACCTTCAGCTCATCTACGTCTCCGACTGGTCTTGACTTTTTCTTCTCCTTGATGCGCCCTTCGCCAAGGTTAGGAAGAGACCCCCCGAGGAAAGACTCGAATGCGCCAGAACGGAGAGAAGCAATAGAGAAAAGGTCCTGTGCTCCCGGTTCTGACGCCTTTGGTCGTCGTCTGCGAACCGACAGAGTGCCATCGGACATGCCCGCCGCTATATGCGTCTCGTCGGGCTGAACCAGGCCACTGTCAGCATAACACGACGGACAGCCCGCATAAAACTCACCGATATAGCTAGGCATAGAATTGGTGCAGGATATCGCATTGTATGGACAACACGATATGTGCTCACGTCGTACACCTTGACCATCTGGTCCAAGCCGCCCGTGAGCACTCGACTCGCATCTCTGTTGAAAGCCAGCGACGTGATAGTCTTTTGATGATTCGACATGGCTCGAGTGCAGCGGCCCCCCGCTACGAGATCCCAAACACGGAGAATGGGACCAGAAGCAGAAAGTGCGGCAGTGCCTGAAGGGAACATGAGGACTTGCTCTACGGGAGCAGTATTTCGTGCGCCGCCCTGGCTTGACGCATCGCCCATTGTCATCTCGCATTCCCCTGAGCGTGAGTCGAATAGGCGAACGGTCGCGTCGTAAGAACCAGTGAGGACGAGATGAGGATTATGTAGGCAGACCTGTCCGGTGCGGACATAGTCTGCATGGTCGCGGAAAGTGGTGATGGCAGTCTGCGAGGGAATATCCCACAACTTCACAGTAGTGTCGTCAGAGCATGAAAGAACTTGGGTATGGTCGGCGGGGGAAAACTTGGCGACATGTACGGGTTGTTTATGGACGTCGAATGAGCGCAAAATAGCGCGCGAGTTCATGTCGAATACCTATAGAGAGACGTGTTAGGCCCGCCCAAGTATGGATGGGAGCTGGAAAAATATGATAGGATGGTCAGAGATATGAAAACACTCAGTGCGCACCTGTACGAGCCCGGTATCATCTCCTGCCACAACGAGCTTTCCATCCCCTCGAATATTCCCGCTCCTAGCGACATCTTTGAACCGCGAGATAGTCTTCGTGACCTTCTGTGTTCTTGGGGCATATATTTGTACTCGTGTGGCGGCGGTCACAGCATAGCGGTGGGGCTTGGAGGGGGAGAAGTGGACGGATGTAATGGGAGCATATTCCTTGATGAAGACGGGGTGCGTGTATTGCCTCCAATACCTAGACTCGGCGTTGTGTTTTGTTGACGCAGGGCGCGCGTGCTTCCGGATGACGACGGGCTGGTAGTCCATGGCGGGGGTCTGTGCAGGCGAGTGGGCAGTGGCCGGGGAGCCGGACTCGAGACTCGGAGTCCGAGTGCGGCTCTGCGACCACAAAAAGTTCGAAAAAGGCAATGGCACACGTGACTGTCCGATAAGAGATCGATTGATGCCTGCGAGAACCGCATCGAAATGATTTTTCAGTGAAAAGTCTCCAGAGCCCGGTTCTTCCTGCTCAGGTCTCCTCCCCGTCCTCCCTCCATCCTCGCCGTGCCCTTTCCCCACATCCGCAGGCCACCATGTTGTTGTACTCCGACATTATCTCTGGAGACGAGATGTTCTCCGACGCCTTCCCCATGTACGCACCTCCAACTCACTTCTGTGCAACGACCAGAAAACTCTAATGCGCCGTTTAGCAAGGAGATCGACGACATTGTATTCGAGGTCGACTGCCAGTTGATCACCGTCAAGGCCGGCGCGGATATCGACATCGGCAAGTACTATCCATCCCTTCGATCTACGCGAGATCCACGAGTGTACTGAACGTATACCCAGGCGCCAACCCCTCCGCCGAGGACGCGGATGAGGGCCTCGAGGAGGGCTCCTCTCAGGTCAACAACGTCGTCTACTCGTTCCGCCTCCAGCCCACGTCGTTCGACAAAAAGTCATTCCTTGCCTACCTCAAGGCCTACATGAAGACTGTCAAGGCCAAGCTCGGGGAGAGTAAGCCTGAAAGGGTAGAGGCCTTCGAGAAGGGTGCGTCTGCGTTCGCAAAGAAGATCATCGCCAACTTCAAAGACTACGAGTTCTACGTTGGCGAGAAAATGGATCCCGATGGCATGGTTGCGCTCCTCAACTACCGCGAGGATGGCATCACCCGTACGTCCGACTCTCATCGTGCCTCGCAATCTCTGTTAATATTTCAAATCGCAGCCTACTTCACCTTCTGGAAGGATGGCCTCAAGGAGATCAAGCTCTAGACAACTTTCCAAATAACCTTCACCCAGTCGCATATTGGATTCCCCACAGCAGTTTTTATCGCGTGTATTTGATTGTGTATCAGTTGGTTGTTCTATAAGAGGAGTACATACAATATCTTTGTATCCCAGATAAAGCGGCCTTGGGGCAGCAATGCACGCACATCGTTCGACAGCCAAACGCTAGGAGCCTGCAGCTCGTGGCCGATGGATTATTTCATGGGTTTCATTTCCGAACCAGCGAAGGTCCGACTAATACAATAAGTAAATGCGTAAAACGTGAAGACCAGGTATCGTGTACTCCAAAACATGAGAAGAGTAAGATTAAAGCTCCTCGTGGTGTGAGTGGTGGTCCTCAAGAACAACCTGCTCGGTCTGCTGCTCCTGGACGGGGACGTCCTCGGGCTTTTCAAGAGAGTTCTTCGCATTCTCCTCCACGAAAGCGATGAGGCTCTCAAGCGACCGGTCACCGTCGTAGTCAAGGAACTCGCGAGAACCAGCGGGCTTGAACTTGAGCGTGGGGAAGCCGGAAATACGGAAGGGGACACTGGGGGGGAGGTCGTTCTCCGTCGCTTCCATCTTCGCGATCGTGACATGGTCCTTGAGAGAAGCAAAGTGCTCGCCAAGCTGGTCCCAGGTAGGCTTGAGACGCTTGCAGTGACCGCACCTAGGGAACATAGCGTCAACGCCGACCTTTAAGAAATGGAAGAAGAACGAAGACATACCAGGTAGCATAAAACTCAACGAAGACGTCGCGCTGCTCGTCAAAGACGATCTCATCAAACTGCTTGCCAACCAGATTGAATACAGGCTCGTCCTGGACCTCAGGAATGGGCTGAGACTTCAGCTCGGGCGCGAGCTTGTTGTCGAGGAAGAGCGAAACCTGCTCATCCGACGCATCGGGGGACCACTCCTTGTGCTGGTCATACGGATACTTCAGCTGCTTTTCGAGGTCCTGGACAACGAACGCCGGCCACTTGGCCTCTGGGAGGTTCAGGGCACGAGCGTGATCGCCGTACTTGATAGCGTCGATCCAAACAAAGTTGACCTTGCCCTTGTACTTCGCGGCGATTGGTCGAAGGGAGTTGATGTACTCGTCGTGCTTTTCATCAGTGGGGTCGACGAAAAGGTACGCAAGTGGCTTCGCGCTCGACGCGTAAGCCTGGTAGTTCTCCGCACCGACCTCATCGAGGAGGGGAATAGCAAGGTCACCAATCCAGCTCTCAAGGTCCTCAACCTGCGCGCTGGAAATGGGATAGGGGTACACAGTCTTGGGCTCATCGAACGAACGGAAGACGGCGATAGCAGGAGGAGTGACACCAGCGGCAGCGGCAGCGTCTGCATCAGTGGAAAGACCAAACAGGTAGTCGTCGCGGTGTTTGTTCGCGGTCGCGCTAAACTCCGCGGCGGGGACCTCAGTGGACGAGGACAGGAAGGCAACGGCGACGACCTTGTCAGCCTTCTTGAACTCCTCGAAGTTCGCCACAGTAACCTCCGACACGGCGGGGAGCGACTGCCTAATTCAAATCTTTGTCAGACATGAGGGGGTTTATGGTACAGGAGATGGACTTACTTGGTCATGTAGCTGATGATCCCATCAGCCTTACGGGGGCCAGCGTAGTCAACGAACTCGCCGTTGCGGTAAACACGGAGTGTGCTAACTCACGGAATAAGTCAGACACCGAACGCGATAGGAAACGAGCAGCGAAAACTTACGGATAGCCCTGCACACCGTTTGACTGGCAGAAGTCCGCCTCGTCGACACAGTTGACCTTAGCGAGCTTGATACCCTTCTCCTTGAGGCTGGTAGCAGCCTCCTCGTAGTGGGGAGCGAGAGCCTTGCAGTGACCGCACCTGGGTGCACACGTCAGGAGGGCGGAGACAGAGGCGTCGAGGATATCCTACCAAGGAGCGAAGAACTCGACGAGCATGAGCGACTCGGGCTTGACGGTGGAGTCGAAGTTGGCGGGGGTGAGGTCGAGGACATCGGAGGCAAGAACGGCCTGGATGAATGCCAGCACAGCGGCGGAAGGGAACAGACGTGAGACCCGCATGGTGGGCGGTGAAGAGGAGGAGGGGAGAAAGAAAGAGCTCTGGAGGCGAGAGCGGAGCGGCCTGCGTGGTTTATAGCGAGCGCGTGTCGACGTGTCAGATCGCTGCAGCGCCGGGCGTCCACCGCCAGTGCCAACTGATCTGACCCAAATCCGGCCTGCCTCCGTGTCACACACAATCCAAATCTCCGAGCCACCCTCCTCCGCCGCTTCCCTGACAGCGGCGGCACCTTTCCTGGCTGAAATAGTTGGCACTCTCGGACATTGCGCGGGCTTTCCGCGCGTAATTCACACTTGGGGCTCATTCCGTTCCTCTCCAAACGTCCCATGACGTGTGCTACTCAAGACTACGTACACAGTATACGTGGCAGTCCCCGGGCCATCAATCTGAATTTGTCCGCAGTGCTCACAGCGTTCCAAGATCAAAGTTGCTCCCCTTCTGCCTTCCCCCAGCATATGTCTTGGCGCTCGGTGCGAACGGCCGCGGAGGCGGGAAACCCGACACAACGAATGTGTGCGACCCAACGTTTGGTGGCGGTGTGGGTACTAAAGGGCGGAAAAGGTACGTCGGAATGCTGAAAACCACAATGCTGCGAATACACTTACTCTTTCGGCGGTGGGCCGAGGCGCCATTGACCTTCGGACCCAAATTCGATCCCACACGTGACGGCGGCGGAAGGGAGGCTGGACGAAGATTTGACCCAGATGAGGTACGCATCCGCACGGGCGACGGACCAGGCGGGGGCGGAGGCGGAGCAGCGGGCGCTGTGCGTACTGGAGGTGCTGGAGGGGGTGCTGGAG
>VJXU01004126.1:0-17726 GCA_008694245.1 Ganoderma sp. BRIUMSc | reverse complement strand
GAAGGGCGGGCCTGCTGCGCTCTCGAAGTCCGCGTTCCCCGAGCTCCCGACGAGCAGCTCAACGCGCCTGCCCAAGGCTGCTGTCGGCGGGAACCAGTCGTTGCGGAACATTTTAGGTCCGAGTGCGCCGGTCCAGCCGGCGTGGGGTGGGGACAGCGGAGGCAGCGGGACAAACACGCCTGCATCGGGGGAGCAGGCGGACGGGGATGGATCTGGGGCCGGTGCGGGAGGTGGAAGTGGGAAGAAGAAGGGGAAGGGGAAGCAAAAACAAACCTTGTTCACGCTCGGGACGTTCCCTGCGTAAGGCTTGGGTGCGGCGCTGTTGTGCGGATATCTTTCTGTCTTTCTTGAGTCTTGTCACAAGTAGAAACGGATGTGGGCAGTAGACCTTGCATATTCATCAGCGTTTCGTTGCCATGCCCGTACTTCGGAAAATAGACACAGAATATGTGGTGTCGCAGACGCATTCCAAGGCGTGGTACAAGTTGGATGTCGGATGAGGTGTTGCTTCAGGATCCGTCCATGATCTCCGTCGTGTCATCCTCGAAAACGACGCAACGCACAAACAAGCCACGAAAGCACGAATGGAGACAGACTAGCCATTAACGGCGGGGAATACATGTACGTAGCTGCGCGGACAGCTCCCTTCAGAACGCGGCAAAAACGCGACACGGACACGCAGCAGACGCACCAGCAAACCAAACCCCTCAGAGGCCTTGAGGCCCCGACACCCATCACTGCGTCTTCATGAAGTTCTGGTCCCGTATGCGCTGCCTGTTCGCCTTCCGCAGCCGCTTCTTCTCCGCGAGCCCTCCCGGTCCGTCGTCGGGCAGCTCCGACTTGTCGAGGATCGTCCAGAGCCATGGCGGGTACGCATCGTCCGCCTGCGCGACGACCTCGGGCTGGCCCTTCAGGTAGTTCAGGCCCTGCATGACCATGTTTTCGGGGCATGACGAGGCGACTTTCGGCCCTGCGGTTCGAGGTGCACAAGCATTGTTCTTTGGGTGAGCGGGAGCGCGTGCGAGGAGGGGTAGACGTGTGCTCACCTCCGCTGGGTTTTTCTGGGGCGCCGGACGATTCAGGAGAAGTGGCTGGTGCAGCGGCGGGTGCGCTCTGGCTGGCGAGGCATCGTCGCGGTGCCCAGAAGGCGTTGAGGCGTGCTTGTCGTCGGAGAGCTTGGATGAAGGACATGGCAGAACACTGGTGAGGCGTCTACGCAGGCGGACGCGACTGACTTTTCGCGCCGTTTTTCTCGAACATCTCCGCTTTTAGTATTTTAGCGCTCATGTCAAATAATGTAACCCAAACAATCAACCGAAATCGCGCAGGAATCGAGACCGCGGAGTCTGGACTGGTAGAGAACTTTGAACACGGACTTGCATTACTGACGGCTGGCTCTAGGTACGACATTGTACAAGGCTGCTTCGAAGGGGCGAATATCGTACAATAGGTTGGTGTTTTGGTATACTTTCACGAACGGGTAATCTGGTTCCGAATCTGTTACAGACACGATGAAAGGGTGGTAGCGCTGGTATCGGGATCGACGTCGACTGCATAAATCTTTGGGGGTTGGGAGCGATGTAGCTTGGTCTTCAAAACATGAGCGAGGTCCTAGGCAGAGTGTGAGCGACGTTGAAAAAGAATGACGTAAACATAGGTGACTCACAACGAAGATAGTCTTCATACGTGACCTGACGCTCGAGCCCCGAGATGTTGTGGTGGACCAGGTGGAGGTCGGTGTGGATGGGAGTATCGGCGAAATCTCGAACTCGACTTGGACTTCTTCCTCGTCTAACTCGAATATGTCCGACTAGGGGCAGGCCGACGTTACAAACATGGATAGAATACAAGGAGGCTAACGTACCAGTGCAAAGCTAGACCGCCTTGTTACTTTTCCCGCATGGCGGTAATCGACAGTTTGCTTGAGGGAGGTCAGGGACACCGAAGGCAAGGAAGTGCAAGGGTCGTGGCAGAGCGACATACGTACCATTAAATCTTGTCGACGAGACGAGACAAGGGGGATGATGTTGCACGGCGTTCTTGGAGCACACTGGTAACGTTGGGAGTTGCAATGCGCATAAAGAGGGAACGGTCTCTCTGAAGGAAAGGGAAATGACGAGAACGAAAGCGAGGGGGCACGCGCGTGGTGGATTCTTCGCGACTTGGTGATAGACGACTGCATTTTGATTCTTGAGGAGGCGATGTTCAAATTGGAGGGATGCTTGGGCTTGAAGCTTGAGGGCTTGAGTGATGCTGGGGTGCTTGAGGGCTGCTCGCAGGTCAGGCAAAAGAGGGTGTGTTCTCTATTGCGTCCACACGAACGATCTCCTGGACGTCGGTGGGCAAGAGGAGAATGGGGGAAATTTCCGCAAGACGCCCTCTTAAATACCCCGACCGGCGGCTGCAGCACTGCACACCTGGTTTTGGAAATCAACGGCAGGTTGACTCGAAATTTACGTTTTAGGTGAGCAACTCGACTCCTTCTGGTGACACCCTCTTGCCTCGTGCCATCAACCATCTTTAGATCGTCGGGTAGCCAATATGCGCTTAAACAGCGCCCCTGAACGTAACTTTCAAAGTCTTCACGCGTACGATTGTGTGAAGGCTGCGGCACTGTATCCGGGCCTTCAATTTCAGTCTTATTGGCCGAACGATGGGGTGCAGCGCATATTGACTAGAGCACCGCCGTCTACAATCGACCAATAAGAATGAAACAAACATGACTCCCGGTCATCCTTACCACGAGCTCAGCGAGAGGCACATTGATCGGTCCACAGACTGAAGCTTCAAACCAGAGAAAGTCGCCGCCGAGCCGACATCACTGCAATGATAGTGTACTCTCCAAGGTAAGTCAGAAAGGTGCTCGCGACGTACCTACTCCGTCGAGCTACACTGGCCGCGTACAGTGTGGAACAACCTGTCGGCGCCATAAGTACTATGTCCATAGTCGTTGGGACTGCCGGTGGCTCGTTGCACTAAACTCCGAGTTGCGATGCTAATTTACTGAATTGTATAATTCCCACCAATAAATAGTGATAATTTCCTCTACGCCGTGTCTTGGGGGTGTACCACCAACTTCACGCCGCTGACCTGGTTGTTCTTCAAGCGCTGCAGCCCGTCGGGGACGCCGTTCAGGCCCCCAGGCAGGATCTCCGTGCGGTTCGGCTGTCCAAGAAGTTTCAGCGTCGCAACAGAAGTACATGAGAGGGAGGTTGCTGGTGACTCGCCTTGATATCGCCGCTCTCAAGCAACGCCGGCAGCGCGTCCAGCAGCGTCCGCCCGATGTCGTGGTTCAAGGGGGTCACGAACAGCCCGTGTGCCATGTGCACGCCCTTGCCGTCCTCCTTGGCCTTGGCCATGAGCTCCTCGGCGACGGCGACGGTCACCAGGTTCCCGCCATGCGCCGTCAGTGCGTACGCCGCAGCGCGGGTCTCCGGCGTGGAAATCGCATCGTAGACCACCTCGAAAGGGCCACCCGCAAGCTTCGTCGCCTCAGAGATGAGCTCGTCGGTCGGGAGGTTCCTGTCGAGGACGTGTGTGGCGCCGATGGACTTGAGGAAAGGGGCGTTGTGGAGGGATGCGGTGGTGATGATCGGGGAGAAGCCAGAGAGACGTGCGAATTGGATGACTGCATGAATAGGAACAAGGGTTGATTAGTTCCTGTAGGATAGAACAGATGTGAAGGTGCTGCGAACCGTATTGCCCCATGGAGCCGGCTCCGGCGAGCACCAGGAACGGCTTCCCAGCGTACTTGCCCCGGCCACCCTCGAGCCACGGCGCCGTCAGCCTGACGGACGCTGCGGTCGGGTCTTGGTTGTACAGAGGGAAGGCGGCGGTGGCAATCCCACTGAGGACAGTGGCTCCTTCATCGAACGACGTGGAAGCCGGAATCTACAGTTCGAAATCGTTAGTGACCAGCCCCTTACAAGTACCTCCAGCACCTGGAGGAGCGAATATACACGCGACATACCTTGGCCACGAACTTGGAAGGGAGCACGAAGTATTCCGTGAAAATGCCTGCAGTCGACTTCTTGGCAACATCATACCATCCTTGAACGGTACTAAAGTAGAGGACAGACAATATGAGCATCGAACCAATGGGTTAGTATCGGCAAAGACGTACACACGATCCCCGACGGTGAACGACGAAGAGGGAACACCCTCTCCGACTTGGACAATCGTCCCAGCGGCGTCGAAGCCTAAGACGGCGGGGTAGCTCTCGATCAAGAGACCCAATGACTGGATTTTCCAGTCAAGGGGGTTGAGGGCGGTCGCCTCGACCTTCACCAGGACTTCGCCTGGACCAGGTCGCGGAGTCTCTGTCGATCTGACAGCGAACTGCCCTTGCTTGGATTCGAGGAAGAGGGATCTGTTCATGGCGGGGATGGACATATTATTTGCGAGTTGAGAGGAGGGGGAAGGGAAGCAGTAGAGAACAATGTTGGAGCAATTTGGTACGCGAAGTCGCAGGCCATTTTATACTCCCCGAACGAGTGAAGAGATGGGATGCTATGCATTGCGTGACACTGTGGATCTTCGAGCGGAGTTGGCACCTTAGTAAGGCGCTCGATGCCATGGCTCGGAGAACAAGTGGAGTCCGAGAAAGTCGGGAGGGTATAGTGCCTGGTAGGACGATGGCCTGCCAGATCGAATAACTTGGGGCTTCGGATGGAGAGAAATCAGATTGAAACGTGTGACAATGAGTGCATACCCACATTGAAATCCGCTGCCGACTCAGGCAAAAACAGCCAAGTGGTTCTGGCATACAAATTGTGGTAAGCGCCGTCACGGTACGATTGATCGATGTGGGAATTGCAACGGTACCAGAATGAGCAGACCTCGAGATCGCATGTTTCACCACATATCTATGTAAGGCCTTCGCGACGAGAAAAACCTAGAACGTATGCGTGTTGGAGCATTGATTTTGAGCAAGCGAGCGCCTGCTCGCCGGGAGTTTCCGACGTACGATACGGCGCGCGATTGTACTTTTTTGTCTTCATCCGTTTGCCTCTGTACCACGACGACGTACAGGACAACCGGAATACTACTCGCTTTTGCAACACTGCTCGACCTCCTACAGATTTTCCAACAATGCGACCTAGCAGGCGTTGCGTACTGGAGGAAATTGTTGCCACGTGCATAGTTCAAGCGAAGACTGAGAATCCGGATTATCCAAGTTGCAGGTGCAATTTTCTATAACGTCAGAGACTCCTGAGTTCGTCGATTCTGAGGATCAGTCAGGACGAATCAGCATAAGTAGAGGCGGCGCATGGTGGCGGTCCAACTTCACGGGAAGTTTTCGGCGCGCGCCTGAGATACCCCGATCGGGATCGGCAAGAGACGGTGTTCCAATTAATGAGTTCCATGGCCATCCCGTCCTCTTCAGCAAGAAAAAGCGTTGGATATAGCATGCAAACATTGGAGAGTTGGTTGCAATACATGAGAAGGACGGACCAAGGACATAGAAATGTTTTCAAGATGTCGGGCATGTTTCACCACATTTAGTATCTCAGACGCTCAAAGGTCGGAGCTGCAATCTGCGAAGCGCCCAAGAAAGTGCCTACCGCCCACCGTGAGAGGCTGATAAGGAGAACGTTGAAGCATAATACTAGTAGTAAATGTCTATGAAACATGATGCGCAGGGATACATCGTGGCTGGTCATGGATAACGTATTCGTAAAAGTTGAGATCTATGCGATAGAACGCGATGATTTTGCTGGCTGGATAATACTCAAACTCCGGATGGTGGAAGGCTGAATCAAGATGAAGTCGTCGGGAGCGTGCTTGTCGTGTCATGCTCAACATCTACCCCATAGCTTGCCACCAAGGAGGGATAAACGGGTGAAAATCAAGCACACGACGGCAGCCATGACGGCAGATCCTACAGGCCGCACGCGCGTGCATCAGCAACTCGGAACCCGATATGATATATACACAAAGGGAGGGTACGCAGCGCGACGTACCTGCATATATCCCCGTAAATGTGAACCCGCCCGTCGCAGCGTTGATCGCGCCGGAGATGGGAGGGCCAGCGACAGCACCGATCGCAATCACGGTGAAGCACATGCCGATCCGCACCCCGACGTCCTCTGTGCGGCCCATGTGAACGATGGGCGCTGAAAGCATCGAGACGTAGACTCCCGAGGAACCGCTGTGTTTTGCTCGTTGTTAGCGCGGAAGGAAACAGCACAGGACAATGCGAGTGCTTGCCCATATACGACGGCCACGGCGATGTTTCCCCCCTTCGATTTTGCGAACGGCCAGATGTATGTCATGATGCCAGCGAGGAACGTGGCAGGCGTCATGACGTTGAGAGGTCCTGTAGTATTAAATGGCTCAGCGCTCAGGTGAACATATCGAGCAGACCCTGGACTTGCCTAAGCGATCAACGAGGAGCCCACCGGACACGCGGCCGACGGCCGAGCAAGCGTTCGCGATAGACAGAAGGTAGAATGCGAGGCTCTCAGGGATACCTATGGAGACCGCGCTTACGTCGATGTACGTGAGGACCTGCCAAAGCAACGATCAGCCACGCAACGTCATTACGCCGTTCCACAAGAGCTCACTGTGTAGATCCCCAAGAAGGCGAGGAAGCTCGAGAGTGTGTAGATCGAGAACGACGCATTCTTGAAGACGGAGAAGTCCAGGAACGGTCCCGAATGGACTTTCGGGGGCAGCCTGCGCTCTACAGTCTACGGCATGATATCAGCCCTTAATAGAGAGCAATTGGGGAGTTTGAAAGTGCTTACGGCAAGCTGAACGGCGAGCAGCGCAACTTCGATGAAGCCGAGCACCCTCATCGTCCATTGGAACCTGGGGCCACCGGTCAGTGGATGTCGTTAGGTGGCGGATACAAGGAGAATCCATGATCTTACCCGATTTTTTGTATGAGATTCTTAACGATGATGGGGTACAGCGTGCCCGCGACGCTCGAACCCAAGGCCTGGATCCCTAACGCGAGGCCTACCCTGCGTTTGAACCAATGCGCAGGGGTGCCCATTAGGATGCCGAATATCACCCCGCACGAAATCTGTCCGTGTACGCCAACCACATGGGAATCAATGACACTGCAGGCGGGTATATGCTGCGACATTTAAACGACGTACTCCGACGGCAAAGCCCTGACAAAGCAAGAACTGCCAGTATTGCTTGCACTGCGCATTGAGGAAAGTCGCGGTGACCAACACTGCGCTTGCGATGCTTAGCGGCAGTTTGACGTATCCCATGTCGAAGATGCGACCGATGACCAAGCCAGGGATGAAAACCAGCGCGTACTAGACGCAGAGGCTAGAGTAAGCTCGTGCCTCCTTCTGTCCATGATTTCAAGTGCCTTGCCTGTATGGAGCCAATCCATGCGCTGATATCCATGTCAGCTCTTGTCACTGTTTATGGTGGGGGGAGGACACCATGGCGCTCACATCGTTGACGGCGACGTTCCCTGTAAAATGGTCGTGGTGTAGTATGCCTGGAACACCTAGCGGGCAGAGATCGGCCATAGAAACCTCGGGTTCGCGGACAAAAGAACTCACCCCCCAAGCGTTCACGAGGCCAAATGTGGCGCATATTCCAGAAGCACACTAACACAATAACACAACGAAGTTCAGAGTCAAAACATACTGCGGCTTCTGACACAGCATCGAACCCTAACTCCACGCTCGATGTTCGAAATAGATAGAGCACTCACCCCGAACACCACAGACCATGCCTTCAGCCCGCCGTCGGGGTGCTCTCCGACGTCGACCGACAACCCAGCCTCTTCGACCTTCTCCACCGCCGTATCCTTCGTGGCGTGGGTGGCATCCTTGGGATCGACCTTCTTGGATTCCTCGTCGATTGTGGATACTGGATCGTCGTTGGGGATCGTGCGCGCGGACGAGGCGGACGAATAAGCCGTGCGAGTGTTCTTCTCCAGGTCAGCTGCCATCGTTTGCCCTTGTATGTCGTACCGACTTCCCAAGGTCGAGGCGTCCGGGGTTGCAAGCAAGCGCGGAGGAAGAGCTCAGCTAGAAGGAGGAGGGGGAGGGGGGAGAATGACGATTCTGAGGCTGGGTCCAAAGACCCCGAGGCGAGGATATGGCTTCTTGGGGTTCCTGGAAAGCACCGCGGGGTCGACCCACGGTATATATTCGCCACAAGACATACTTATGCGCGCGTCCGGCACTAATGCACAGATGGGCTGTTAATCGAGACCCCGCCGCGCGCCGCGCGCGAGCCGTGCTGCTGACTAAATGGGCATCGGGATGTCCGACAGTGGCTTCTCGCGACGAACGCCAGAGGGACGTGTAGTAATGAGGTGCGGGAGCACTAAGCCTTGCCCTGTGGGTGTGGGTGTGGAATCGAACACCACTTCCACCTGGTGCCTGGGATTTATGGACTCCTTGGAGTAAGTACTTAATGATTCGCAACGCCAGGAGGAGGGCCGGACGGGTTCGAGGCCCGAGCTCGAGCCGATGTCCGGGGAGTGCAAACGAGGACTCACATGTTCCTCACGTGGGAAAGACATTTACCTTAGCCGTAGATTTTTCCGGAAAGCGCGCCTGAGGTAATTGAACGCTGGTATAGTACACATTAGTATTGGCTTCAGGTACTTGGGCGGGAGTGGCGATTCGGAGGAGCAGGGAACCGAAGTGGGACAAACCATGTTGGCCCATAGAGAAACCAGTAAAGTACTAGGCGCAGTTTGTAAGCCTACGTCGGACTTTTCCAAACGCCCGCTAGCGCTCAGTGTATTGAAGCCGTAGAGGGGAAAGCGAGAGGCATGACGCCATTTGACAGAGCTCAAAGGTGAAGACGTGGAGGTTCGAGGTAAAGTTTGGAGGCCAGTACTCTTCCCACGATTGCACCGTATTTGGTATCTCTAACGCTCGTCAAACCACCAGGGCCAGTCTGTTCCGCCGCATCAACTGCCACAAGTCAGCTACTCAGGAGTACATTCTGGTTTGATAGCAACTCATCGCCTTTCATCATCCTTCGCATCAGCTCTAGCTGAAGAGCATTACGACAAGTTATGATATCGCCACGGCAGTACTACTTGAATATCCGCATGATAGAAGGCCGGGGCAAATCTCACCCAGGCGTTTTGTGCGACAGACTTGAAGTATGATTCAGGCAGAATCTCTAAGATGGTGCACAACGGAGTCCATCTCTTGTGGTTAGTAATCTACATGATAGCTTGTTCGTAACACCCTGCTAACCATGGGTGATTCTTTTGCAGTAAGACGTCTAACATCTGCCCCACAGCCCGCCAAGGATGGATATTCGCGTGAAAATCAAGCCGATGACCGCAACCACCACAGCAGAACCTTCGAGCATGCATTGCGTGAGTAGCTCGGAACTTGACACCGCGACACTGAACCACGACACGCACCTGCGTATATGCCTGTGAACTTGAATCCGCCCGTCGCGGTGTTGATGGCGCCAGAAATGGGAGGGCCAGCCACGGCGCCGAGCGCAATGACTGTGAAATTCATGCCGATGCGCAGCCCGACGTCTTCCGTGCGACCCATCCGGACGATCGGTGCCGCAATCTGGGAGACAAAGACTCCCTGGAATATGCTACGAATCTGTCAGCCTTCGAGAATCGACTGCATAACGCAAGACGAGTACGCACCCGTATACGACGGCTACGGCAATGTTCCCGCCGGTCGAAGTAGCGAACGGCCAGATATAGGTCATGATACCGGCCATCAGCGTGGCTGGCGTCATGACATTGAGAGGCCCTGTAACGGACAGCTCAGAACTTCGGCTACGGCGTTCAACGGTCTTGGAAGTTTACCTAAACGATCGACGAGTAGTCCACCCGCTAGCCGACCAATGGCCGAGCAAGCGTTCGCAACGGACAAGAGGTAGAACGCAAGGTTCTCAGGGATGCCCGTAGATCCTGCGGCCACGTCGATATATGTGAGTAGCTGGCAGAATCGCAGTTAGATGGTTGATGCCGTCCTAGGCTCTCTCGAGCACTCACGGTGTAAATGCCTAAGAAGGCGAAGAAGCTCGAAGCCGTATAAATGGAAAACGGCACGCTCTTGAACACAGAAAAGTCGATGAAGGGCCCTGTGTGGACTTTTGGAGGGAGTCTCCTGTCTACTGTCTGTGCGATGAAATCAGCCCTTTATGATACCATCCGAGTGGTTCTAAATGACGTACAACAAGCTGAACGGAGAGCAGTACGAGTTCAATGAAGCCAAGCACTCGCATAGTCCATTGAAACCTGAGGGAACTAATGTATGGGTACGAGCCGCCACAAAGAGAAAATCGTGGAACTTGCCCAACTTTCTCCATGAGGTTCTTGACGATGATAGGGTAGAGTGTACCGGAGAGGCTTGAACCCAAAGCCATGGTCCCTAAAGCGAGCCCGAGCTTGTGCTTGAACCAGTGTGCGGGGGTGCCCATGAGGACACCAAAGATCACTCCACACGCAAGCTGCGGAGGCAAGAGTCAACGAGGCAGTCATTATGCGCGTGGCGAGTACGGATTACGCACCCCAATTGCAATGCCTTGGCAGAGCAGGAATTGCCAGTACTCCTTGCACTCAGCGGTGAGAAAGGTTGCGGTCACCAGCAGTGCACTCGCGATGGCGAGCGGTAGCTTCACGTAGCCCATGTCGAATATGCGGCCGGCAAACAAACCTGGAATGAAGACCAGAGCATACTTGATGGACAGGCTGAGGTAAACATGCGCCGGGCAATACTTAATGCCGAGAGTGGCTCACCTCTACAGAGCCAATCCACGCGCTGCGAATCGTGTTAGCAGTGGGTAGATTGGACAGGAAGAAGCATGCTCACATTGTTGACGGTGGGGTCCCCTTGAGGATGGTCGTGGTGTAGTATGCTTGAAATACCTGGAGGAGAGGTCATGTTTAATGATCTCGGGGGTTTGAACAGAAGCGACTCACCCCCCACGCGTTCACGAGGCCAAAAGTCGCACATATCCCTGAAGCACACTAACATAATGATATCAAGAATTAGAACACATCGGTCCCAGTGAGCACTCACCCCGATCACCACGAGCCAAGCGCGCAAACCCCCGTCAGGATTCTCTCCAACGCCCGGTGGTGGCATGACATACTCGACGTTCTCGGCAGCGGTGTCCTTCTCGACATCTTGCACGGTCTGCTTCCTGGATTGTTCGTTGATCGTACATGCTGGATTGTCGTTGCTCATGGTACGAGTGGAGGAGGCGGTCGAATACGCAGTACTCTTGTTCTTCTCCGATTCCGTCGTCATAATGAACGCGTAGAGGTCGTGCGGGGTTGCCAAGATTGAAGCGTCCGGGGCTGAACGTCGGACGCGGGGTAAAGGCTCCGTTGGGGGTGGGGAATCAGGACTCCGGGGCTGAATCGAGGACCCTGAATGCGTAGACAGAAGATCAACGCCCGAGGGGTTCCGAGACAAACCTTGCGGGGGTTTAGCTCGAGGTATATATTTCCCGAGAATGCCGGTGTGTCTACCCGGTATTCATGCTCAAAGACAGTCTGTTTGACTGCCGATCTGGGGTGATGGCGATGTGCGCCCGCCAGCCATTCTGCTGACAAGCCGGACAATTTGGATATCCGACCCCTAGTTTTCCCAAGGACAGAGTTGTGAGTCACGACGGCACTGCGTCGCTGGGTGGATATATGCGCGTCTTGTGAGCGTAATTGAGGATTCTCGTCTGATGGAGATGGAGTCTCCGGTGCACAATCGGGACGACAACCTTGAGAGCGTTGAAAAAGAGGTCGATGGGTCTGCTTTAGCCCGAAAATCCGACACTTCCGAAGCCCGACGGAGCCGATGTTTGAACTGCGCAGAAAATGGCACTCACTGGCCGCTGAGAACCACATGTGACGCACGTTTACACTGAACGGCGCTCACAATGGATTTTTGAATGACTGTGCAGCATCGGGGTGAGAATCGGTCTCGGACATATGGACCGAAAGTGTGCATGGAGGTCGAAAGGGTGAAGATGTTGAAGTGCAGCTGAAGGACAACGGAAGGAGTTCGGAAAGGTCCCATGGTTCCACCGCCGTATATGGTATCTCAGACGCTCGTCATGGCGTCAATACGAACGAACCAATCGGACTGGGCAAGGATGTTCAAGGTTCGTTTGACCACGACTTTGCTAGAGACCATTCCATTTTCTGTCTCATATTCAACACAGAACTATGCCATTAGTTCTGGGTTACAAGCGTTATAGGATGTAATGGCAAGCCGCAAACCTGACACCGTGGAAGTCCTTGTCATGGTAATAAGTACATAGTCCTGTACCAATGGATGTCTTGTAGGCAATACATGCGACGATATACATGGTCCACATTTTTGTCTCGGAATAAACCAATAGGACGGAACATGTTGTATGATAGTCAGTACCGTCGTAAGTGCGAGAGTCATCATGACATATAGATTATTGAGAATGAAGTTGTGTGTCGTGTGGAGAGCAGTTGACAGCGATGGAGCATGATGCCTAACACCTGCCCCAGAGCCCACCAAGGATGGAGACTCGCGTCAACATCAGAAAAACAACGGCCGCCATTACCGTCGATCCTACAATCACACCGTTCACACGTTAGTTCTAGCCTAAACGGCCAACGCGATGTGTACGGTACGTACCTGCATATATGCCCGTAAACTTGAACCCCCCAGTCGCCGCATTGATGGCTCCGGAGATGGGTGGGCCGGCGACGGCGCTCAGCGCCATGACGGTGAAGCACATGCCGACACGCACGCCCACGTTTTCCATCCGGCCCATCCGCACGATCGGTGTGGAGAGCAGGGAGACGAAGACCCCCGAGGACGCGCTGCGGTTTGCTGTTTGAGAACGCTGACCGGATGGCGAAAAGCCGGACACTTACCCGTAGATGATGGCCACAGCGATGTTTCCGCCGGCCGAGTTGGCGAACGGCCAAACGTAGGTCATTACGCCGGCGAGGAACGTCGCGGGCGTCATAATGTTGAGAGGACCTGCGCCCGACAGAATAGCTCAGTGGCTTGCCATGGAGATCATCATCGTAGAGCATACCTGTGCGGTCCGCGAGGAGCCCGCCGACGACCCGGCCAACCGCCGAGCAGGCGTTTGCGATGGATAAGAGGTAGAACGCTAGATCCTCAGAAATCCCGATAGAGACCGCGTTCACGTCGATATACGTGAGGACCTGCCGGGGTGCCCAGTCAGTCACACAATGCTCTCGTGGGTTCTCGCTCTCGGATGCTCACGGTGTAAAGCCCCAAGAAGGCGACGAAGGCCGATGTCGTGTAGAGCGAGAACGACACGTCCTTGAAGACAGAGAAATCAAAGAACGGCCCGTTGTGGACTTTTGGTGGGAGCCTGCGCTCTACAGTCTACCGATGCATATCAGCCCTTAATAAGGAAGCGTTCAGAACGGTCAAGAGCCACTTACAGCGAACAGAATGGCGAGTAGTGCGATCTCGATGAACCCAAGTACGCGCATCGTCCATGGGAACCTGCGATGTATAACGATATCAATATGCCGGTCGATCTGCGAACATAACGGGTCTCGAGAGAGCTCACCCGACTTTCTGGATAAGATTCTTGACAATAATGGGATGCACGGTGCCTGCGACGCTCGAACCCAAGGCCATCACCCCGGACGCACGCCCGAGCTTGTGCTTGAACCAGTGCGCAGGGGCACCCATTAAAATACCGAAGATCGTCCCGCACGCAAGCTGTGCAAGTGCGCCGATTAGAATTGAGGCGACAGTTCCGTGCGCAGCGGCCCGGCGAGCATGGAAAACGACACGCACCCCGACAGCAATACCCTGGCAAAGTAAGAACTGCCAATATTCCTTGCACTGCGCAGTGAGGAAGGTCGCCGTGACTAGCAGTGCGCTCGCGAGGCCCAAAGGCAGCTTAACGTAGCCCATGTCGAAGATGCGGCCGACGACCAGGCCGGGTATGAAGACGAGAGCATACTGGATGCAGAGGCCAACGTAAAGATCAACTCGCTTATTCCAATAATCTGATCAGAGGCTCACCTGAATAGAACCAATCCATGCGCTGCAGTCGTGTGAGCCTCTTGCCACATAGTGTTAGGACAGACGACTTACATTGTTGACGGCGATGTTCCCTTGAGGATAGTTGTAGTGTAGTACGCTTGGAAGACCTGCAAAGCAACGATTGGCCTCAAGAAAAATTTCGACTCATGGAGAAACAAACTCACTCCCCATGCGTTCACCAGACCGAATGTAGCACAAGTTCCGGCAGCGCACTAGATTTTGAGTTAGAAATTACAACTCGGAACAGGGCGCTTCTAGCACAGTATATTCTGGGGCTCGACATTCAATGTGCGGAATAGAAGACCCACCCCGAGTATGACCAGCCAGGCCCTCAACCCGCCATCGGGGAACTCTCCAACGTCGAGTGCCGGGGCGGTTTCGACCTTTTCGACCGCTATGTCCTTCTCGCCATCGTCAACTTCCGTCTTTTTGGTTTCTTCGTCGATCGTGTACGTCGGATCGTCGTTGGGGATCGTACTGGCGGAGCAGGTGGACGAGTACGCGACTCCTTTGCTCTGTTCCAAGTCCGTTGCCATCGTGAATCCGTTAACGTGGTGCCGGGGCGATCAAAGTTCCAGAAGAAGCGTCCAAAGCTGAGAGCGAGGCGGAAACTCAGCTGGGGGCAGGGAGCAGGTCGAGAGGGAGCCTGTAATCTGTCTGAGGACGACCGGGGTGGGAACAGGCGATACGGGGGTTCCTGGAGATAGCATGCTGAGTTCGCGGTATAAGTATATTTCTCCAGGACACATGTGCGACGCTGACTCGGACTCACAAGCATCAATAAGCATGTAAGTGCCCTCGCAGACGATGCCAGTTCATTATGACTCCGCCGCACCGCGCACAAGCCATCTCGCTGACTAAAGTGGGTATTTGAGATGTCTGATGGCAATGTGCTCTCGAGGTACGTAGTCGGGGCATTGCGTCGTCGTGTGGGGGTGTCGCAGTAGTGTATAGAGGAACACCGTATAATGGTGGTGGTCCGCCCGAGATGAGCTCCCTGAAACGGCGCGTTGGTAGCTTGCAAGTGATCTGCTGCGTTGGACAGCAACTGTAGACGGGACGATCCACGAACAAACCCGGTCCCGAACTGCCGGGGCAGCGCGAGTTTATTGAACCACATGGCGCTCACGTGGGAAATAAGTTCGCGCTAAGCGCCTATTGGCCACTCGGCGCCTCTTGTGCGCTTCCCAAAATTTCTACCGACTTCTCCATTCGCAGCTCCGGCCTGGTCTTAACGCACACCCTCAACTTTCGACGCTCGGCTTTTCACTGACACAAGGCTACAGCATGGCATTCGGTAAGCTGGACCTTGCTTCTCACGCTCTGTAAAACGAGGATACTGACCGTGGGCTGATCTTTTCGCGTCATGCGTACTCAGGTGCTTCAGGTGGACGCGGCGGCTTTGGCGGCGGACGAGGCGGAGGGCGTGGAGGAGGTAGAGGTGCACCAAGGGGACGGGGTGGTCCCCCTGGTCGGGGCGGAGGACGCGGTACGTCTTCTTTGCTTGGTATTGGCCGCGCCTTCTGCATGCACAACGCACATGAGGTTGGGGATAACGGCAATGGAGAAAACACCAAGAGCCGTAGAATGTGGATGGTATTTTTGCGTTTGGAACGTCCTGCTTTAATTGCGGCAACGTTCTTGTGGGAATGCCATTTGCATGGGCGGGCTGTGGGGCCGCCGTGAAGAGCGGCAAGACGGAGTTGGGAGAATATCATTTGACCCCTTGAACGTAAACTACTCTCGGGTGGCAGTTGGGGAAACCCCGCATAACTCCCATCCAGTGCATCTCTGACACACTCTTGTATCCCGTTGCAAGTATCGCTGTGCTTCGTGCTGATAATGACTTGCAGGTGGAGGCTTCGGTGGGGGTGTTGCCAAGCGCGGTGCTCCTGGTGGACGTGGTGGTGCACGCGGTGCTGGACGCGGCGGTAGGGGCGGACGTGGTGGAGGGAGAGGCGGCGCGAAGGGTGGCTCGAACGTAATTCTCAAGCCGCACCGGCACCCCGGTATCTTCATCGCGGAGGGCAAGGAGGCTCTGCTTGTCACCAAAAACTTGGTTCCCGGCGAGGCTGTTTACGGCGAGAAGCGGATATCGATCGACGGCGGTGTGGAGGGGACGAAGGTCGAGTACCGCGTGTGGAACCCGTTCCGGAGCAAGCTCGCGGCGGGTGTTCTCAACGGTCTCGACAACATTGCTATCGCGCCTGGAAAGAAGGTGCTGTATCTCGGTGCCGCCAGCGGTACCAGTGTCTCTCACGTTGCGGACATCGTCGGTCCTGTAAGTGCCAGATTTTCATGTTTCAGCAACTGGGATCGTATTGAACGGTTGTGATCGTAGGAGGGTACCGTCTATGCTGTCGAGTTCTCCTTGCGGTCGGGACGTGATCTTATTGGCATGGCGAAGAAGCGGACAAATGTTATCCGTACGTCTCCGTTGTCCCAACCCCTCTCTTCTCCTAACTAAACACCGTCGGTAGCCATCGTCGAGGACGCGCGTACCCCTCAGAGGTATCGGATGCTCCTGTCGACAGTCGATGTCATCTTCGCGGATGTCGCACAACCCGACCAAGCGCGTATTATCGCCCTCAACGCTGAGTACTTCCTGAAAAACGGCGGTCACGTCGTCATTTCCATCAAGGCGAGCTGTATCGACTCGACCGTCCCGCCAGAAGCTGTTTTCGCCCGGGAGGTTGAGACGCTGCGACAGGCGAAGATCAAGCCTCTCGAACAGGTTACCCTGGAGCCCTACGAGCGTGACCACGCTATGGTGACGGGTGTATACCAACGCCACCAGTGAGGTGGTTGATCGTCGTTTCATCGTCTCCCGTGTTGTGTCACTGTCTACTCTCTCTTGTGTCTAGTCTTCGCCGTGCTCGTCCTCCCGTTGCTTGTATTTTTGTAGTGACCAAAAAGTAGTGCTATGTTATCGCGAAATGGAGTCGCTGGTATCCATTCTTATGTATTCACCGAGCTCGGCCCTGCTCGGCCCCGTTGCCAACCAGTTCAACTTGTACAGAATCCGGGATCGGGGCCTGGCACGGTTGTTCAGGGCTCCCGCGAATATGATCGGCTGGGAAGCTCAAGCAATCAAGTGCTTCCAGGTCCCAGAAATTACTTCCATGGAGGTAAGCGGCATAGCGCGCAGTCCTGCATGGTCTTGGGTTGTCCACGGACTCCCGGGCGTCGTGGTGTTTTCTGGCGCACGGCAGCGGTTGTGGAGATGGAGGACGAGACTCGGGGAGGCTGCGCGACCGCCACGTCAGGATGGCTGCGGTGGCTGTTCTGGCGTATATTGGAGGGAGGAGAGAGACGCCGGGGAACCCATTGCAGACATCCGCTTGGAGCCGCCCTCGCCAAAGCACGGCTCAAAGGTCGCCAGCCTGGCTCATGAGGCCACCCGGTCAAGTCGCTATCGATCTTGGTCCCCCCTACGAAGACGGTGCCCGCTCAGACTCCGACTTCGAGGAGATCCCCCACCCCTCATCCCGCAACCACAACGAATACTGGTCACAACACACGCCAGCGCACCCCCCGCCCCGAGAAGAGGAGCTTCCCCTCCACTACATGGCCCACGAGCAGGCACGACGGCGGGTCCCCCGCGGGCCCGGGGGCAACGGCGAGACTGGCTTCAGCCAGTTCGACGAGAAGGAGGGCCTCGACTACTACGCGAATGACGATGAAGGCAAGGACGTGTACTCCAAAATGAAGACCGCCAGGGGTCCGGTCAGCAGC
>VJXU01004124.1:0-14133 GCA_008694245.1 Ganoderma sp. BRIUMSc | reverse complement strand
ATTATCCTTACCACAGCTGCTGCCGTCGGTGATGTCACAAATGCCGCGGTTCCATCGATGGCAAGCTTCTTCGTCGCAGGGTTTCCGTCCAGTTCCTCCTCGCTTCTTCCCCTCTTCCGTGTCGTGGTGGGTGGAGGCGCCGAAGATATTGATGAACTGGTCTCGCAGGTCTGCGAAGTCGTGCGTATCAGTGAGAAGCAAGGTGCGCATGGAGGCGACGCGCTTGCGGACACGGCGGTCGTAATCGAGGATGCGGTTGTGGTGTGAGGCATGGATAGCGCTGAACATTCCGAAAATGTGGAGGTAGTATCCGTCCAGTTCGGCTCTGCGATGAGGGAAGGCATAAAGGGTGTAGGTCCTCAGTTGGCAGGATACATCCTTGACTGCCAGGGATGTTTCCTTACAACCTGAGATGTATCCTAACGAGAACTAATATCTACCTAATATCTACCTAGTAGTACTTGCTGGGGATCTGAAGCTGAACGCGACAGTCATATATAAGTGTATAATAGCACCAGTACATTAGAATATACACTAGCACCCATTGAATGATCTTCAACACAAAGGTGTTCACAGTTACCCTGTTCCTGTCGCCAGGCAGGGAGAAAATGAAACCTGATTTGGTACTAGGCAAAAATGCGTGTGCAATGTTCATGCCATCCCAAAATCTGCCGAAGTGTTTTCTTGGAGACTCGGGAGAGGAATCAGATGATATATTCCTGCAGTGAATCGTGGACTCAGATGCCGAAAGATCCAGTGCAACAAGTGTAAAAACTCAGGTAATCCGTGGTGTAAGAGCGAGAGCGAAGGCAAGCAAGGATCATGAATAGTAGGTGCGAGGCACTGCGGGGAAAAACTGCATATCTCAAACTTGGAACAACGGCATGTAGGACATGAGAGGTACTAGTACAACAGCGACGAGGCTGCTCAGCAGAGTTGCCTGGTCAATGAGACTTATACATGTAATGCACGTGGAGGAGTCAATAAACAAGGTAGGAGTCCTAGTACAGAGTACATGCATCTACCGAGATGGATGCTTGTGTGAACACCAGATGCTCTTACATCGGAATGGCGGCAGGAGGGATGACAGGATATGTAGTTGCCCAAAACGGAGTCTCAGAATATTACAATGCAGACATCAACAAAGAATATCCAGGGAAGCTGGAAAGTGAAAGAACTAGAAGAGTCTTGCGTCAATGAGAGTAGGGAAGAATGTCACGAGATAAGGAAAGAGGTATAAGTGCCAGTGCTAGTCAACATCCAGCTCAACAAGCAGGGCATCCTATTTGAGCACGTAAGCCGATATTAGGGCAGGCAGGGAAAATGATACGCACGACATCAATTGCCCCCCTGAACTTCTCTGCGCATTGCTCCAGCAAGCGAACATAACGATGAGCTTGTCTGTTCAGATTTAGGAGTCACTTAGCATATGCGTGAAGAAAGGAAAACGGAAAACGTACTTCCGCGCATACGCAGCGGCACCCGCGTCGCCAGCATCCTCCTCTCGCCGCATGGTAATCTCCCACTGGTAGCGGTAGTAGTGGAAGAAGCGCACAGTGCGCTTCATCTCTTCCATGAGAAGCTGAACCTCTTCGCACCACCGCGTGTGAGTTGCGCTTGAACGGGACCAATGAACACGACGCGCTGGACAATCACATGAGCGAGGACGTAGGAAAAATACATGCGAAGCGTGCCTTACTTTCTTCATGGAAATCCTTGAAGTGCCCCTCATCGTCACCCTCAGGCGGCGCTGCCACGAAGTTTTCCCAAATCCAGGACGTGTGCTGGCGGCTTTGACCCACAGTTGTGCGGTCGCTGGTCATCGAAAATGGAACAACGTCATCGGACGACAAGGCCTTGTATCGGGGATCCCATGGTTGCATGCCCAACGCAAGCAGGGCATTCCGCTGTCGACGATATTCATTAGCAGCCTTCTCGGCCTCACCTTGGGCAGTCTGGATCTTGTTCTGCGCTCGTGTTGTGTGCGTCTTGCGCTGCTTTGACTTCTTGTCCACTTGCAGGTATCCGACACCGATGAGTGCTGTTCTGAGATCCTCGAGGGCATGGTCAGCAGCGACTTGTTGAACATTCCGTTCAATCGTGACCGAATCCGACATGCTGGGCTGGCTGAGAATACCTGGTACGTAGGAAGAAGGCAAGGGGAGAACAACTTCAGAGATCTCCAACCAGGCATCACTCCGGTTTCGCCGGTTGCGCGTTTGGGGAAGGCCTTGGCCAGGATCACCACTGGCGTCGTCACGCATCGGAAAGTCAGGGCCCAGAGAGGACAACGAGTGGCCAGCCGAGACAATGCTGACAGTGACTTGTTGGATGGCATCCTCCAACAGAGGGGTGAGGTAGGCGTCAAGAAGAACGCACCATCGAGCTACGTCGTTCAAGAAAGTTTGACAGCGTTCTTCAAGCTCATTACCCCTTTTTGACTCGTTTTCGGGGCCGAGACGATCCAACAAGGCATGCCTAACCCTTCATCAATGCGAAACGGCCCCTGTCAAGTATACTGTACTCACCTTTCTCGTTGAAGAGCAAGGCCCTCTTGAATGACTCTCAGCAGTCCGACTGCGCTCTGAGTCGATTGAAATCGTTCTTGTGTGATTTTGGCAAGCAGTTCTCTGTCGGTCATATCTGCGAAAGTATTAGCAAGTATGCAGAGTGCGGAGCCAGGAGACCCACTCTTCCTGAAGTCTTGCCCGATTTCATACGGACTCTCTTCCAGCGCAACCTCCTCCTCTCTGTGAAGGACCCTCTCAACCCATTCGTCTACCTTTTGCTTCCATCTAGCAAGCTTAGGCACATCGTCAATGGTTTCCTCTAGCGCAGCAAGATAATTGCCTGTGCGTTCCTCATGTTCGATGGCACGCGCAAAGCGTTCGGAAAGGGTAGTCGCTATAAATATCGACTTAGCTGGGCCAGCCAGAGAATGGGGAGAAACACGCACGCATTGCATGAACTCGCCGAACATTGACGTCGCTGTGAAAGTCATTGATGACATCATGGCGATGGCCAGACGACATCTCCTTCGTGCGCAAAGCAAGGGCATTGAACACCGACCATATTCGCTCCAAAGCCTCGCCGTCGGTCATGCCCACACCAGGGAGGAAATTGTACGAATAGGCAGTGCGGCAGGAGCTGGTATGTGCTGGGGCGTGGAATTTGCCGATGGCGGAGAGAGTATACGGGAAGAACATGATACGGAAAACAGACAACGTCGGGAACTGTTCCTGGAGCTCTTTGATACGGGCCTTGAAATGGATTCGATACTGACAATTGATGTCATAGCCACTGCAGTGCCGAGAGAGCGTGAAGTAGGGCGCAAGGCCCGAACACATGCAGTAATCGACATAAGCAAAGCTGCCCGAATAACATCAATTAGCAATCCTGGCGATATCCAGCGTTGAAAGAGACTTACGCTTCGCCACGGGGTAGGTCGACCGAGCCGCAGGGCAAGAGGAACATGTGTCACGCGCATGAAAGCCCCACTGTACCGCTGATGCGGCCACCAAAGCGAGAATAGCCCATTGCTCCGAACTTATGGCAAGTCATCGGCTGCGTCGTCGTGACGGCTCAGTACTGACACATGAATGGCGATACAATACTTACCTCCTTCTTCGGAGGCTTGAACTCCTTCTGGAAGTGTGAATACTCCTTCACCTCGGTGTAGTATCCTCCCCCATTCGTCAGCGGGAAGTCCGATGGATCCATGGGCTTCATTTTCTGACTGGCGTGAAAATTTCCGTCGATGGCATGAAAGAACGTATCTAAGTACCTGAAATTGTGGACACGTCGGCGGGAATCAGCGCAATCATGGTCGGAAATGCTTACTTTTCTTCCTCCGGACGTTTATTTTGGTCTTCAGGGTTCATGTTCTTGTAGGGTTGCGGGCATGCTGGACACAAGACGCTGAGAGAGCCTGCTGGAAGGTCGTGGGTTGGTCGAAGTCCAGCTCGCCGTGTTGCGCGGAGGAACATGAATTCACGCATGGTGTTGTTGAGTTCGCGACTTCGGTCCTACATGATAGGTAAGCCGACAAAGTGTGTGCTGGAGAGATGGCTAGATCACCTTTGTCTCCGCAGGAACGACATTGTCAGTACTCCGCTGTAGAAACCGCATGTAGTCAAGGCCAGTGATTTGACACTGGAGGGAAAGTAGGTGGTAATCGCGGAGACCATTGATGCTGAACGCAGAACGGGGAATATCCCAGCTTCCAGGAAACAGTCCGAAGCGAAGGAGTTGAGCAATGTCGGGAAGGGGAGGCTTCGTGGTATCGCCATCTTCGGGACACGCACAGAATTGTACCTTCATCTGCGTGATCCCCTGTCCATGGATGAGAGTCATGGGTCGCGGAGTTCTAGTCGTGACCTTGCAAGGCTTCCCATCATGACCAAGATTGAGGGTGAATTTCTCCAGCGAACCGAGAGAACGACGCTGCCAAAACCGAAGCGCGGGGTCCCAGACCTCTATGCGGTGGAAAGGATTGTGCACGTGGTCACGGATGATGCAGTCTTCGCAGACTGTAGGGGGGGAGAAACAGTCGAAGCATCTGTAGTAGGGGGGCGTGAAGGGCTTCTTCTGGCAGGAACCAGGGCATGAGCTCGGAAGACGAGGACAGGCTTCACGAGCAAGCAGTTCCTTCTGCGCGAGGATGGCACATTTCAAAAATGCCTCGAGGCGCAACCCAACGGGCTGTTATGTTCCGTCAGTAACTGTATGTGCTGCGGAGAATTCACGAACGAACAATGGTGTTGTTGATCTTTGCCTTCTTTGCAGGGGGCGCTTCTTCCGCCGCAAGGTCGACCTGCCGCCTCTCAGCCATCGATGCCACAGAGGGATGGTTACTTGAAGGTCCTGCTACAACTTGTGCTCGAAGGTAGTTTTGTAGCGCTGCGTCGGAGGGGAGAGGGGTGTCATGCGTAGTTGCCGGCAAGATAGGGAAATTTCGAGCGGCGGCAAAGGGATCGACATGGGGGATAGTCTGAAAACCAACAGAGGGAACAGCCGCTGGATAATTGCGTGCTGCTGCAAATGTGTCTCGCGACGAGGATGGGGCATTCGAGGCAGAACTGGTGAGTCCACGGGCGATGACGGTTGGGTGGTTCCGAGCAGCTGCGAATCGGTCAACCGGAGGGGGGGCAGGCTCGTTGGAGGAGGCAGAGGAGGGCATGGATTTATGGCAGCGGTGTATGAAGGAGGAGTCAGGGCGGGGTGTATACCATTGCACGAAAGCCGGTCTATACATACTTATACGGAGACAGGACGGTGGCTGGCAGACAGACGAATCGATCGTATCGATAACGGTTAAGATTGTAATGGCCAGACTATGGGAGGACTACATGGTGGATATCCGAGGGGTGCCACAAAACTGGATGGAGGTGTGAAACAAAAGCTGGTGCGCAAAGGCGCGAAGCGTGAAGGGAGCATTTGAAGGTTGACGAGACCAACGAGTTCAGAAATCAGGAGGGAAGTGGGAATGAGCCAGAACTTGGAGGCCCAGAGACGCACTGAGGCTTCTGGCTAAGCCAGTTCTCGAGGTACAGGGGGGGTATCACACTACGGCCTTATAGCCGGTGGACTTATTGGAGTTGGGGATGGGAAACGAGGTCCCGCAAGCTTTGGTGGATAACTCACCTGGGGAGACTTGTTAGCGTCGAACACATGTCGCCACCCATATAACCCATCCCCCATTCACATCCCGTGGACCCCCGTGAGTACACCTCTCCACTGACATCCCGCCACATGCCGCCCTACGTCCTACTTCGAAATCGCTGATTGAATTGCGCGACGGCGAGCTCTTGCTGAGAAATGCCGACCAAAGTAGTGGCGTTTGTGACCACGAGCGACCAGGGAGAAATGACAAACAAACCAAGGAAAGAACACAAACAAACGTAGATGACAAGCGAAGAGGAGGCTTTGGGAATGAGCGAACTGACTGGCAGGATGGACTCGCATCGCTGGTCACCGCGGTTGAACGCACCGCCACACCCATGCACCACGGTCAGGTGAGGAGCAGGTGACGATAACAACACGCGCCAAAGTCCCACGCCACACTGAAGAGCGCTTGCCGATGTTGGATTTCGAGCCGCATCTCTCCTGCTACTGCCTTACCTGATCTCCCTTCTTTCTCGACCTCAGACCTGGTCGCTCTCTACTTGTACCCTATCCTGGCGATTTTAGTCGTGAGGCCCCTCTGACGTATGTCCTCAGAACTCTCGTTTCATGGCTGCTGACCTCATCTGATCCTCTGCAGGTTTCACCTTCACCACCCTCGATCCCCTCTTGTGCTGGAGAGCGGGTATACACCCAATCGAAGCCTTGAGTTCAGCCTCTCCTGTGCGGAGTGCAACGGTGTTGCACGACCCCGGGAGTCCTCCGAAACGAGCAAGAGGTCACCTCAAGAGTGTCATCGCGTTCACAAGTGCACTGCGCACGGATCGCCGTACGAGTGATTATCTCCGCTGCCCGGGTCATGTTCCCTAACCAACTCTGCTTGTTGACAGCCCGTCAAGAGGACCCACGGACGAGAATATCTGGACGAGGTGCGCACCCTCTTTCAGCGGTTTCCCCATTCTCGCAGTGACTGTATTTTCGATTTCGAAGTTGCGCGACAATACCACGGCTGTTCAGCCCAAACATATTATATACCTTGCACGCACCTGGTAAGCAAGCGATTGCTGCATACACAATGATGCATGGTTTCACCCCTTCTCTAGCCACTCATGCCCTCCAACGTTACCGACCAACACAGCCCTCTTTCTCCACTCACCCCTTGCTCCCCCACGGACGCTGTCGCTCCAAGCACTCGAGATGCCAGTCAGCCTGAGATACGGCCCGGTGAGGAAGTTGTCATCGTTGCGGGTAGTCTACAGGCCAACATGAAGGGCAATCGTGAGTCCCCTGTCCTTTGACTGCAAAACACGGAACTTACATGCCCACAGCACGTCCTGGCTCCACGAGCGCATTCGCGGGTGTTGTGGCCGCTCGAGCGTACACTGCTCAAGGATGGGACTCTGATATTGTCGTGACAAGTCCAAATGCCGACTGGGTACCGGCGTTCGCCATCGCTCACAACGAAATCACTACCTTCTCGGACGGACGCTGGGGACGGCATGAGTATTCCCGATGGCCACAACAGTTCGCGAAGGAGGCATTTCACATACATTGCATCCCGGCGAAGTCGCGTGTCGATGGTCCCCACGACATCTTGTGGCGTACCCTCAGCCTCAGCGACTGGAAAGAAGACAATTGCGGTGTCTCCGGCCTTGGTTTCCTCGATCATACGCTGCAGGATGCCCTGGTGCATGAAGCTGAAGACGTAATCTCCCGCTACATAGATTGCGACCCTGAGAGCGGCGGTGCAGGATGGGGCGAAATAGGTCGTTTTCTCGTCGTATGCCTGAAACATACCGTGGACAGGCTGTGCTCAATCCCTGCCGTGCCTGGTGTTGTCATTTCTCTCGCCGCGCATCTTCAGCGACTCTCCCTCGAGCTAGCTGGCCTCATTGAGTGGTTGACGGTCGTGTCGCAGCGCGTCAAGTCCTTGGACAATTTCGCGACCATGGTTCTGGAGGTCCTCGGAGCGTATACGCCTGACCCGAGTGTCGCGCAAACGCTCCACCGCGTTGGCATTCCTGTCTGGCTTCAGCATCAGCAAAACAATCGTCTGCAGATCTACAAGGTTGTCACCGCAAAGGACATACCTCCTGACTTCTCGCAGGTTCCATCATACCCTCGTCTTGTGTTGGCGAAACGGGATCTCTCTGGAGCGCTGAACCTCCCAGGCGAGTGGCAAAGGGCTATGGGGGAGATTGTCAGACGCCAGCTTTGCGAGTCACGGCTCCCGAGGCTCCTGGAGGAAGAGAGAGATGGGAATCTTCCGCCGGCCAAACGTCTTCGCGAGGGAGCCGTATGGGTGGGCTCAGACTGCTCCTCGGTGGGCGCACAGAAACCGGTCTTTGTCACGCGCGCTTCTCAGCACGTGAAGACCTTGCCACATGATCTTCCCCCTGCAACCTCTGCCTCGTCATCGCGGTCAGCTCCCGGCTCATCTAAAGCCAATTCCGCTACAAAGCAACCATCACGTCGAAGTCGAGCCCGACAGGCGAAAGCCTCGTCTAGTCAGGGCAATGGTTTCGCCACCATCCCGTCACGCCAGTACTATGCCTCGCTCCACCTCTCGATCGCTCCATCCTGGGCATCCGCCTTATCCGCAGTCAGCCCGCTGGCTCAACCTCAGGTTTCTGTCAAGTACTTTTTCGCTCCACCGTGGCTGTTGGATACTTTGGTGGGATTTGAAGGGTACCCTGAGAAGACGACGCGGTATCTGCACCACTGGATCAGTATCCGGAGCTTTTGTCGAGTCCGCCTCTTCGACCGCACTGTCGCTGGGCGTCCGTTGACGATTGCAGAGTGGCGCGATGCGCTCTGGGGTGACTACAACATCACCGATCTGCCAGAAGGTTCTTCCGGACAGCTGAGTGGTCGCCCGAAGCTTCGACACGAGCTACAGGCGAATATTCGATCCCTTTTCGGGCAAGGTGGATCGCTGCCGTCCTATCGCGCGGATGCCTCGCCTAGATTTGGCAACACCCTCGTGACTCTCGACATGGCGCGCTCTGACTCGTCACTACGCTCCACCGTGGTCTGGGATGCTCATGAAACCAATTGGCGGTGTGAGCTGCTCGCCCTGGATGCACTGATGGTTGGGTCAAGCGACTGGCGAGAGCTTGATCGGTGGATGCGAGAATCCCTGATATCGCAGGTGTGGGGTTGTGGCACTTCGGGCATTGATGTCGCCCCTCCTCCCGACCCCGCTATCTGTCAATACTGCTGGCTGGAGCCACCGCAAGAAGGATGGGAGGCTTGTCGTAGATATCTCAAGTCATTCGTCGAGGTTCTCGGCCGGTGGGAGGGTTTACCGTCCAAACTGAGAGGCGCGCATCTGCGGGTCATGGACTGTGGTGCTCATGAGTACACGCGCATCCTCACTGCTGCGGTATCATTCTACGTCTGTACCTTTGTCAAGAAGTATGAACGTCTTCCGAGTCCTCCCGTACGTTTTCCTCCTAGTTCCTTCGATCTCCTGATGCGAACACTGATTCTAATCTGGATTCTAGACGTTATGTCCTCCGTGTACCTCGCCAGCTATGTGATCCCCCGCGTCATAAGTCAGGTCTTCACTGTCCGATCGTCATCATGTAGTTGTTTCATGTACTCGCCTCATGTATTTGCCTTGAGCTTAGTGTATTGTTAGCATGGTTCAGGTTTTCGGTTCTGACCTACCATTCGAGTTCGGTTTGCATGAAATCCGTGTGCTGATGGAAATAGGCATCGAAGGCTTGAGCGTGACGGGGGCTGAAGTTGTGAACACTCCTGACCGCCGACCGCCTTGTCCTCCCGGTTCAGTTCTGCACCGCTGGTCAAGTGAGTCTGGTTTTCTGTTATACTCTATTCACAGCTAATCATTTGGCGCGGCAGCATGGGCGCGATGAAATGGCGAGCACAGGAACTCATCTTCCTCGAGAGTGTAGCTGCGAGTAAGGAAGGCCAGGCGCAACTGAAGAAGTCACAGACGGATCGGCGCGAGGGTAGAACGTATTGGTTTCGCAATGCTACTAACCTGTTTGTTAAGAAGTATAGAGATGAATTCCCCGAGTGTTTTCAAGCGGAGACCACCGTCGAGTTCGCCTATCGCAGGCAACGGCAGCCACATGCAAACCTCCAGTTATACTCGGCGGAGACGGAGGATGAGAAACATGCACGGTTGGAAACTGTGAACAAGGTAAGTTCTATGATATGTCAGCAAGGCCTGCTTCTTTATTCCTGTCTCTGGAAAGCGCATCGAGAACTGGCTGAAAGGCCAAAGCGAGGGTCGAAACCGTGGCAAGCAACACAGTGGGAGAGCGTCAGATGCTCCGTCCGCAACGAATGCGACCGTTGGCACCCCTGCGAGCATCTCTAGTCTTACCAGCATGGGTTCTACAACCCTTGGTGCAACCGTTGGCCAGTTGCCGTCGACGCGCACCGTCCAGGAACCTTCCGCAGGCGCGAACACTTGTTCTGAAGTGTTGTCTGTAACTACGTCCGCCGCACAAGTCCTATCGACCGGGCATAGTGCTGTGCCGACTGATGAGTAAGCATTGTGTCTCATTTGACTGTATTCATCCTGACAGCCCTTCGCAGACAATTGTACAAAGTCTTGGGCATCCTGAAAGAGATCCAGCTGGCGTTGATGAAGGATCGTGGATGGGTCGGATGGTCTCTGTTTGCTGGCTTAGATAGTAGGGGTGATTTGGGAAACTTTGAGTGCGTATTTTTATTTTCGTGCATGTGCTTGTTTGGCTGACTGTCCTATAGTCACTGCACGGCGTACGATCGCGCAGGTGTCTCGTTCGAGGAGTTCCTTGCATGTAAGCTCGGAGTCACTGTCGGCGGCTTACTCACCATCTTCGAGAACTTTGTCGGGTCTTCTTTCGGCTGTGAGCACATTGTCACTAGGTGTTGTTGAATGTCATGCGAAGCTTACCGTTCTTTTGTCAGTGCCTGCGCGTCCCCTCGAAGCGAGGACGATGGCGATTCCCGCCATAGTCCCCGGTCCGGTGTCCACTGGGCTGCCGGTCCGAGACGCATCCGCCGATCCAGGTCCATGTCTTGTGACCAGTTCGCCGTCTGCGTCTGCAAGCGCCTCCGATCTCCCTCGCTCACCTCACGCGCCCGTTCTCATGACCCCAGTGAAGGACTTGACACCCCCTCAGGTCTCTTCACCGTTGGGCATTCTGGCTGCGGCGGCAGATGAGACGACACTCGTCTTGTCGCTTGCGTCTCGCGATAACACGTCTCGCACGCCGCCGACCTCTGCAACGAAGAGTACCACTGAGCCATCGCAACCGATCCTTGGTTCTCCTCATGTCGTCTTCGGGCCACCGCCTCCTCGCGTTTTAACCGTGGCTCCAGAGAAGTCCCAGGTGAAGAGCCACCGAAAAAGGCGTGCTGTCGCTCGCGCGCGGAATCCCGTTAAGATCGGTGCTGCGGAAAAGACGAAGTCTGTGCTTGCTTTCGCCTTCGAAGTGTGACTTACATACTGACACGTCATTTGTAGAACGGTGAAGGCCGCAGCGAGCATGCTCTTAGAGCAGGCAGAGGCTCTACCTCCTGTAGCTCCTCCTGAAAGGTTTGCCCAGCATACGGAGATAACTTCGCTCGCCCTAGGGCGCGGCAAACGGCTGCGCGTCTCGACTGCGAAAGCTCTTGATCAGAGCCCGTATGTCTTTCCTTTACTCTAATCCAAACCATGTTGCTGATCGAATACAACTAGTGATATGTCAGCTGCGAAGAAGCTTAAGCAGCGAGCTGACGGGGGCCTCAGAGTCACGACGGAGACGGCAAATCAACGCGAGGCGTCGGGAGGACGGGTCAAGCGCAGGAAGTGCTAAATTAGGGTAGATGGCTCGATATTAATCTTCATCGTATGTTTGGAAACGCAAGGCACAAATGCGATCGAGATATCTCGCCCCTTGTGGCAGTATTTCTTCTGGAAGTACAGAAAATTTGTGACTGTGACAAGCACTGAAGTGACCTGATAATTTCGTCAGGTAATTAGACTTCCAAATCTCCCCCGGCAGTGACGACGCAAGATTTCCGTCGAAGACGCTCAACCCGAGCCCATAAAGGCGAGCGACATCCCCGAGACATCCAGCAGGCAAACCCTCCCCCTCACAACTTCTTCTCAACTGCTCCTTCCCCCCCCCCCCTCACCCTGTTTCCTGCTCCTGGGCCGTCCAGAGTCCTGCTCCATGGTGCGAGTCAATCCCCGCCTCCTGGGGTTCTCGACTCCCCAGCCCAAGAAGCCCCACTACTCGCCGGAGGTCCGTACGTTGTGCCAGCAAGGGGCCTTCGACCGGAGGCCTTACGACTCCAAGACTCCCCAGTGGCGAAACTGTCCGCAGTGTGCAGGAATTGGGACGGTCATTGAGCGTTTGGCCTTTCGTCAAGGCCGTGCTGGCGAGTGGTACCGGTGTGTACGTACATCCAAAGCCTATCATGCCCCTGCGCCATCTGACACGTTCACTGCAGTGCACCAAATGCAAGAACATCCACTTCCCGCCTCAACCAGGCACGCCCCCACATCTCGTTGAAGCGATCGAAGCTACGAGAACTAGCTCAAGCTTTGTACGTGTGAACATTGTCCAGCGTTCGCAACAAAACTGACATCATGTCTAGTCCTCTTCAGCTGCTTCTCGACGTCGGCGCACAAGGGGTGGCAGCGCTCCTGTGCTCGTAAGTTGAGCACACGATTGTTATAAAACCAATCTAATATCTGATTTAGCAGTCGGCACATCGGGTGCCCGGCTTTGAAGCATTCGTTCGAGGAATGTTTCCAGACCTAGATGCGCCTCCATCGACTGGCATGGTATGTTCAGCCTTCATGATCGTTGCAGAAATAGTTTTAACACTCTACTCCACGTAGGCACCGCCGCACGCTAGTGCCAGTTCATCAGGGACTGGTTGCGCTGTTGTGCTTACCTCGGACTGTTCCATGCCCACGCCTACCGTTGCACCTCCGCCTGACGTCGCCACGTCTCCAGGCCGGAGTAGTGTTGCGACTGGCTGTGCCCGGGAGTCGGGAACGACTTCGCCGTCTCCTCTAGACCAACGCATCATGAGCCTCAACGATGAGATGCTTGCGCGCGGGTTGCAAGCGTCTTTGGATGCTGAGGTACGTCTAACCTTCGAATCTAGAATATCATCGGCTAAGTGGGTGCCAGGGCGCAAGGATCACCAAGCGGCGTCGTGAACGTGGACGGCAACCCATTGCTGTGAGTCTCTCTGCCATTCATTGTTCAGCAATGATTCTTATCCGCAGCGTTCAGGCACCCAACTTCGCTGGACCATCCAAAAAGCCACGCATCATGCATGACGCCGACAAGTTGCCACGGGGATTAGAAGCATTGGGTACAAAGCCACGCGCCTTAGAAGTGCTGATCAAAGTGAGCAATCTCCACCTTCTTTCATCGAGAACAGGTGATGACTGATGTCCGATCAGGAGTTCCTTGAGCTCACCCAGGGCATGGGCGTACCCATCACCATGCCAAACGGCCAGTCAGGAAGCGTGCAAGAGCCTGGGGCTGATGAAGACAGCGAGTCGGTGTTGGATACTCCAACCCCTGCAACGCGCAAGAGGCCCGGGAGGCTCAACGCTTACATCGTACGTACTCTATGTTTTAATATTGAAACCGTCCTTACAACAAAATGTAAGGTTCCCACTCGTGTGAAGGCGGCACTGGCCCGAGAGTCGGCCTCGGTCCACGTCCTGAGACTCCGCACGCTGGAACCTCCACTTGGGCGCCAGGAGGTCATCGAGATTAGTTCTGGCAGCGAGCACGATGACGACGAAGGCAACGATACTGGCGTGCACACGGCTGCTCCCGTCGGTTCCCGCGCTGGTAGCACTATCTCCCTTACAGACTCCGAGTCTGAAGATGAGGAGCCTGTGCAGCCTCGAAAGCCAATCATTCGCCGAACCACGACTCCTTCCGATGTCATTTCGCTCACGGACTCGGACGACAGTCGTGTTGACCCGAGTCCCAACAAGGAAAACACCTCCGCATCTAGCCTTGACGTCTCGACATTCACCCGCACGCATCGTGGACTCGTTGCCTCATGTTCTCCCACTTGTCTAACGGATCTTATCCCCTCCGACCCTCCCAGCGAAGCCACCGACCTTTTCGCTGAAGGGGTGCACGATGGCGATCCTTACGTTCCACGGAAGTCAAAGTCCAGTCCGGCCGATTCCGAGGCGCCGCATACGCTTGCGCGCCGCAGTCCAGGTCCGCAACTGAGCAGTCCCTGGGCCGCTGACGACTTCATACCTTTCGGCGACATCTACCGGTTCGAGATATACCCTTCCGTGGCCAATCTTGCCGACGGCCCACTCCCCGTGTTCAATCAGGCTACGCAATGGATGTTGATGGTCAAGATCTGGTATGATGTAAGTCATTCATGCCTGTCCGCGACCTGTTTCTATTTTAACGCTTGCGTCATCCAGGACGATCATCCACCGGCCACGAAGATGATCACGCTAGACCAGCGCCGATGTGAGATCAATCTGGCGATGTACCACAT
>VJXU01004114.1:0-12602 GCA_008694245.1 Ganoderma sp. BRIUMSc | reverse complement strand
GGTTGGTTAAGGGGAAGATGATCCAAGGTGGCCGGGCAGAGGGGTGCCCGATTTTCCATTAGGGAAGCGAGGGTCGATATGTATACACACGACGCGGGGGAGCGAGTAGAAGAACGTGAAGATCCGGCGGAATGCGAGCAACTACCGCATAACCTCGAGGCGCTGGTCGCTGGACGGATAGCGGTATGCAACGAACTCGGGATCCTGTTCAACCAGCTCAGCGATGTTCTTCGACATGACTGACATCCTCGGTGCGCTGCTGTGCGACGATCCGGGTCCCGCTGCGCCGGTCCAACCTGGTTCATCACGCTGGTCGGACGCAGACGATCGGTACGGGTTGTAATCGACAGGTTCCATCGAGCCGGATCCGTTGGACAGGCCACCAACGTCTATCTGCGACTCCGGCTGCTCCAGTTCTACGGACTTCTTACCAAACAATGACGCCAGACCGAACCGGCTGCGCCGCTGCTTTGGTTTCCCGGATGTTGTCAAGGACCGCTTCGAAGCGTCGGGAGCGCCCCACTGGGACAACGCCGGGCTCGACGCTCCGAACTCAGCGTACTTCTCTTCAGCAAGGAATGGGGGCACGTTGACGGGACCGCGTGTATATCCACTTCGCGCGGGCAGGGTCTGCACGGCGGGGTGAGGCATTGACGCCAAGCCACCAAACGACTGTCGTCTTGCGTCAGGAGTACGAAAAGCTGCCTGAGGGGCGGGCAAACCGCGCGTCATGGGGTTCGACGGCGCTTGGAGAAGGTCGTACATCGTCTGCGGGCGAGTCTCGGGCATAGGAGTCGATGGGAATTCCACGCGCGACTCGCCGGGAAGCGGTGGGAGGGACTTATCTCGACGTATGATGACGGCAGATTGAGGCCGGTTGGACGGTGTCGTTGCGCCGGGCGTTGGGGGCCCGAGGCTGGACAATGTCCTCGATGAACTATGCACAGCCCGTCCGCGCATATCCAGCTCGTTCGGTGCCCCATCGCTGGAGGACCCAAGTTCAAATGCCGATATGCGATGGTCTGGTACGACCATCTCCGGGATCGGCTGGTCCTTGAGCTCGCTGTTGAGCTCGGGAACCAGAGTCGGGTACCGTGATGAGGTTGGTGACGGCAATGCACTGGAAGGAGCCGTGGGAGGAGACGAGGCCCATTGCGAGAACTGGTTAGGGGAAGTGGAAGACAGCAGCGAAGGGGTGGAGACATGCCGCCTCCCCGCTCCTTCACGATCAACCAGATAAGACAACGGAGGTGGAGGGGCCAAAGGCGCATCGGTCTATCAATCGAACGAGATTGACCGGCGGCCTTAGTGCTGCCCTTGGAGGCACCAGTGACAAGCTTCCAAATCTTCTTCAAGCCCTTCTTCTTCTTCGCCGAAGTTGGTGCTGTCTCGGTAGCAGGCTCAGGAGATGCGACAGTTCTTGGCCAAGACTGGGACATCCGCAACGTTGGCGTAGTGCTACTGATGTCAATCGCCGAAGGATGCGCAGCGAAGTATTGCTGCTCTTGCTGCAGGGCAACACTGTATGTGAAGAACATTTGTCAAAGACGTGAAAGCACCAAAAAACAGCAGCACGCACTGCATGTCAATCATGCTTCCCGTGGGCGCCACGCTATCCCGACTGTGCCAAGCACTGCTCAGGTTCTTGAAGCCGAAGAAGCGGGATCGCCTTGGTGAAGCAGCAGAGCCGATGCTCTGCACCTCCGAGAATGACGCTTGCGATTGAGCACGGAGCATAGTCAGGGGGCGTTCGCCGCCAATAGCCAGGACGCTGCTGGGACGAGGAGAGAAGGATTGGGAATATCGCGAATCGCGCGGGTTCGACAAGAAGCCACTGTCTGCTTGCGGCATAGGGCTAGCGAGGGGAACGGAGTATACGGACGCAACGTCCGCTGCCGAACGAGAGCTTCTGGAGGACTTGCGTGGGCGACTAAGCTCGCGCTTCTCTCGCCTCTCCTCCCTGCGTTTTCTGTCCCGCTCTTCCCTCTCCTCTTTCCGAAGGTCAACATGCTCCACTATCATGCCGTTCTCTAAAAGCGTGACTTCGCGAGAGTGAAGCTGCGTCTGTGCGGAAGAAGGCACACGCGGGGTCTTGATCCGTAAACCGAAGGAGTCGTCTGCCGGATTTGAGCTGCTGCCGAGCTCGTAGGCCGATCGCCGAAGCTGCGAGAAAGTATCGCGCATCTTCTCGTCGAGCAGACGAGACTCGCGCAGCGCCCGCGCACGGGCCAAAGCGTCTGCCTCCAGTAGCGACCGTTGCGCCTTGACATACAGGTCAAGAGTTTGCTGCCGGGATGAGGGCTCTTTAGGATTCTATGCGGACGTTAGCTGATATCCCCCCACCAACAATCAAATAAAACGCACGATACTAAGCCAGAACCGTAAGTTCTCCTCCGTAAGCTTCCCACCCTTCGCCCGGGGTCGTGAAGTGCTGTCCGTTGACAATGATACACCCGACGTTTCCTCCTCCATCTCCCGGCGGCACAACTCCTCGTAGAGAACGTCGCTCTCCCTATCCCACACCCCAGGGCTCGTGACGTCGACGTCCGCCATGTCCTGGTCGCGCATGGCGCACTCAACGCAAACCTCCTCCTTCGGCACTTGTGGGGGCGAGAAGGAGGGTTGCATTGCAGGAGCTGCCGGGGGCGTGATATACGTCGGGTGCTGAGCATATGCTCGCGGTTTAGGGGAGATAGGAATTTGCATCGTAGAGGGGTTGTATGTGGGTCCTGCTGAAAGTGGGACAATGGGCGGAATTGAGGCAATGTTTGCATTGGTGCCGTTCCCAGCCCCAGGCACCGAAGGATGGCGAGGCGAGGACGCTCCGCCGAGGGATAGAATAGGAGTTGTCGGGCTAACGCCAGGTGGGAGAGAAAGGCTTGTATTTGGAGGGGGAATGGAATTGACAGCGGCCTCGTACTGATCGTCCGAACGCCTCATCTTGGACAACTGCTGCCCCATGTCAACAGCCTGAGCGAGCGGGGTCGCGGTTGAGCTGGCGTGATCAGCAGGTGAAACAGCAGAAGGGCCGCTTGTGGCCTGCTCGTCCGCGGGGTATGGTTCGACAGGGGAATTCCCAGCGGACCTTGTGGACTCCCTCGCAGTGGGCAAACCGGGCTGCGCCTCGAGGACGGGAGCAGGAGATACATCTTGCGATGGCTCCCAATAGGCGGGCTCCTGTGTGATGTTCTCACCGAGCCAAGATCTCTGGGGGGGAGTTGTACCCGGTCCATGCTCCTTCTCGTAGCTGGCACGGAGCGCGACTGTCATGCCAGCGTCGATGGCGGGGTCGGGACGAGTGAATTGGGAACGGGCGGAAGGCGGGGATGACTTGACGGAAGATATGCTTGGATAGCGATCGTCTCGGAGGTCGAGGTCGGTCAAGGTGAGTCGTTGTAATGAGTAGCTGTTGGAATGCGTGTGGGCGGCGGGGGAGACCAAGGCAGCGGGGACGTCGTTGAGTGGGGTCCGAGCTGACTCTGGTGAAGGAAGGTGTACTGCAGTCGCCATGACGGAAGACTTTCCAGGCGCGACGCGCTGGGGACGAGGGAAACGAGGCAGTCGAAAGGCGTGGATGGGTGAGAACGAGGCGGGGAACACAGCCCGGGAAGAAGAAATTAGGTCTACGCCAGGACGGATGCGCCGTCCACGTCCCACTCGCTGGCTGGCGGGGTGCGCGCGCTGGTGTGGGTGTCTGGTCGCCGGAAATTGGACGAGGGAGAGGTTGAGCACAAGGACCGAAGCGGGGACGACGGCGAGGGCCAGGGTCGGACGCTCGGCAGACCCCGCACTTCCCTTATTGGGCGGGCCGGCACCACGACCGCAATTCAGTCTCGCTTGCCTCTCCAACCGCTCTGGCTGGCTCAGGACCCCGCAATCTGCACAGAATGTATTCGCTCAACTGCCTACACGGCTCTCTCCATCGCGCACTCGGCACAGTCGTTGACTCTGGTCCATTCTACGGCTCATGAACAGGAGGTAGCTAGAGCGGTCCCTAACAGTCTACTCTACCATGAGGCCAACTACTTCCGGTACCTAGGGCGGTTCAAAGTCAGCGGTTTCTGATTGAGCCAAGAGTTTGATACGTACCAGAGAACGCCCTTCCTGCTCCGCCTCATTTTCCGCTGCAGTTGAAGCATACCGTACAGCAAGGCCTCGGCCGTTGGGGGGCATCCGGGGACGTAGATGTCGACGGGGACGATGCCTGGAAGAAATGCACGTCAGCGCATCGTGACGTATATCCATCCACTAGAATCGGAACACGTACGGTCACATCCCCGAACAACGGAGTACGAGTAATGGTAGTAACCACCTCCATTCGCACACGAACCCATGGAAATCACCCATCCTATGTGCACAATCAGTACCTAACGCAGCTCGATACCGGACAGACGGAGCCTTCATCTGGACGTCGATACTCAACCCAGCTACCTAAGTTGCTCCGCATCTGGTCTTGACGCAATGAACGATCCTCCTACAGACGCCCGCAGCATGTTCTCCGCCGTGCTCTAAATCGCTCTCCACGTCCCCCTACCCTCCAGCAAGCCTCCATCGGCTGGCCTCGGAGAGCGAGCGGCGCTTGATAGTCGTGAACGACGCACAAACCCCGACGTCCAAAGGAAGGCAGAAAGATAAACATGAGACGAAACACTCACGAGGCTCGGGCATCTGGTCGTACACCTTGCGCAGCGCCGGGGCCATCTTGTTCGTCAACGTCCCGGCGACGATCATGATGTCCGACTGCCTGGGGCTCGCACGGAACACAACGCCCAGGCGGTCCTGGTCGTACCTCGCGGCGGCCATGTGCATCATCTCAACAGCGCAACACGCCAGACCTAGACACAGCGAGAAGCCGCAGACACGATTTGGAGTGTATTGGCCAGGCGATAGGGTGGGCACGGAGGCGATAGAATGGACACAGCGGAGGTGAGCTCGTCTGGAGTGGGATGAGGCATGAACGAGGAGACGCACCGAATGTCATGGGCCACATGGAGCCCTGCCGCGCCCAGTTGGCGATCTTGTCCAGAGTCGAGAGCACATACTCCGCCTTGTTCGCAGGGGTCTCTAAGCTCAGCTGCGTCGAGCCGCGTTTCGCAATTTGGGTGATAGGCTCGGCCGGGTCGGTCGAGCTGGTTGGTATCGTAGAGGGCGAGGAGACAGGTTGTGATGAGTGAAGTTGACGTGCAGCTGGAGGGTGGGGGTGAATAGAGATGAATAAAGCCTGACTTTAGGAGAGGTAGACGCTATATTGTGAGGATAGCCAACGTACCGTAAACACCGACTTGAGGTCGCAAGGCTGCTCGCCGACCAGCGTTCGCAACTGGGTGCGCATATAGTCAACAAGAGTGTACCCAGTACAGCACAATATGTGACATACGCGCTGCGTTGAATATAGAGAGCGACATGGTGATAGAGAGACGGAAAGGCCCAAGGCGAGCTCGCCGTCAGTGACGATGAGCGGAAGGTTTGCTAAGCGCACATTCTGATTGGCCAAAGCGACGCGACCGGGGTCCGGGACCTCCCGGGCGCTCCAATGACCCAGGCTGTCAGGACCCGGATTCGAGCCTGAGACGGGCCCGTTCCTTTTCTTTTCTCTAGCTCACTGAACAGCGTTAAGTATGGACACTGCATCCGCAAAACACATCTTAAATTTCTGTATACATGTTCGAGAATCGTACATGAGGTAGCTGAGGTAGTGATGTTGACGAACAACCTACTAATCAAACACATTAAGCGTACAGCTTCAAGGTATAACGTACGCTGAAGATAAACAACAAGGCGTAATAGCGGTTGTATCGGTGAATGGTATCATAATGCAATGGTGTATCTGTCAAACGTCGGACGATGAATGATTCAATGCAGTATGCAAGATGGGGACAATGCGGTGAAGAAACGGGCGGGCATGGATGACTACGCAAGTGGGGCATCTGGACATGTAGTATTGCGACGCGTGAACTTGCATGGAAGAGCGGAATTGCATATGGAAGTATGCGATGATGGATTGTAGGATGGAAGAGGAACATCGAAGACGAATAAGAATAATACCGAGCCTGGTTACCGTCCATGCGCCGCCACCAGAGCGGTCGCAGATCGTGAAGTGAGTCCATCGAAAGCCGTCGTAAATGACAGGGTATGCGAGCGTAATGCATGTAGAAGATCTGGGGTAGTGACAGCCTCGAAGATCGCTTCAATCCCGTCCACGGCTTTCGAGGGCTCCCCGCAGCCAAGGATGATTACGAACTTCTAGAATATCAGCACGCTGCTCGGGGTCCTTCTCCAGACATCGCGCCATGAGGGAAATGGCAGACTTGCTAAGGCGGCCAGATTTCGGCTCCCGGACGACGACGTGGCCATCTTTTGCGTTTTGTTCGGTAGGGAACGGGGAGTGGCCGGTAAGAAGGTAGGAAAGGAGAACTCCGAGCGTCCATATCTCCGCGGGAGGCGCTTTGTAGGGCTTCTTGAGAAGGATCTCGGACGACGCGTAGGCTGTGGTTCCGAAGAAGAGATGATATGTAGGACGGGGCTGCGTAGGGTCGGCAACAACCGCGCTCCCGAAGTCAATCAGTTTGACCTACATCACGTCGGCCTCAGTAAAATTGACAAAAATTGGTATCACAACAACGTACCTTCAAGTCGCAGTCCACGACAATGTTCTCGTCCTTGATGTCGCAATGAGTGATGCCCTGGCTGTCGAGATGGTACACCGCCTCGACAACCTGCGCAAAGACGTATCGTGCCTGATTCTCCGACAACCGCTTATGCTTGCTCTGTTCAATGCATTCAAACAGATCGTGCGACGCTCGGCGAGTAAACTTGGGCGGAGGGTCTGGAGGAAGCGCGAGTAACTCCTGCCCGAAGCCACTGTGGTCGTCCAAAAGCACATCAGCGCTGTCGTGGCCGTCACCCGACAACTGTGGGGGCGTGCGCGGACCCTCGGAATCGAGAGCTGACGCGATGGAAGACGATGGCGACAACATCGGAGTCGTCAATGGCGTCGGAACAGTGAGCTTCCCAGGCGCGGACGCCTGCTTCCCCTTCTTGTGCTTTTTGGAAATCCACGGGGTGCCGTGCAGCTCCTGTACCTGTGCGCGTGCGGAGGATTTAGGGTTCTATCTGCAGCACTGTCGCTGATCCACCCACCAAGTAAAAGTAGACCTCGTCCTCGAAGAGGTCGAGGCACCGCACGATGTTCTCGTGGTTCACGAGGCTCAGTAGCATGACTTCCGTGGGGACGCGCCCAAAGACCTCGTCCTCCCACCACGCGTGTTCCGGCACCTTGTCCTTCACAATGAACTTGACCGCCACCTCGTGGCCCTCTGTCCGGTGCCGCGCGGTCATCACAAAGCCATATCCGCCTGCGCCGAGTTCGTCCTCGAGGTGGTAGTGCTGGACAAAGAAGGGGTTGAGAACGTGCTCTGGGTGAAACCGCGACGAGTACAGGCGCCCCTTGCAGAGCAACGAGCCCTCATTAAGGTTATCCTGCGGCGGGAAGGACGGCACCGTATCGTGGGGGCCACGTGCTGGGGAGAGAAGGAGAGAAGGAGGATCGTCCGAATCGTCGCATCCTATGTTTGTCAAAGTGAGCGAGGGTAGGGAAGATAGCTTGCTGCCTAGCGGAGAAGCGTCGGGGCGAAGGAGTGTGGGCGCGGAAAACGCGGGCGAACTGGGACGGATTGTTTGTCGCGTCGGGGTAAAGGGTGAGGCTGTAGGGTCTAGGGCGCGGGAAGCGTATGTGGGCGATGGGAAGCAGGTCGTTTCTCGCGACGCGTCCGGGAGATTGAGAGGACAGGCTGAAGAAGGAGAGAGATCGGAAAAGATGGAGTCGTGAGAGTCTTCTAGGTCAGATGGAGAACTGCGGTATGGAGAGCGACCCTGGTGCTGGTGTGCGGGCGAGCTATAGCGGGATTTTCCCGAGTCAAAGTAAGAGTCGGACGGATGGTGGGGAAGGATGGAGTGGTACGCGTCGTGCGAGAAATGGGAGTGTTCATATATATCGCAATGGAGGCGGCGGTCGTGATGCTCCGTGAGAGGTGTGTGGAGGCTGTCGCCATCGTCGGAAGACATGTCGCCCGAGTCTGAGGAGGGGGAAAACGCGCCGAAGAAAGGAGAGGGGATGGGGAGGATGCAGGAGAGGGAGGTTGTGCCAGGGTGGATCATGGCGGGGTCGCAGAGAGGGTGGCACAGGGGGAAGAGGGTGGTGGGGGGCGACGAGAGGAAAAACGAACAGGTGTGACGGGTATTTATTGGGAGGGAGAGAGGACGAATGACGTCCGAAGAGGGAAGTGGGCACTCGAGCACCAGAAGCACGACACGAGCCACCGCCCGATCGCCTCCATTGGCTGTCAACATTGCATTTAAATCTCCCTTCTCTGACCTGCACAGTCGTGCTCTTTATCCGCGCCCCGCCACGTTCATTGCGGCCGTGTGGCCGATCTCATCTACCCGCCCGGGGCTCTATTGCGCGCGGAATAAGAGGACGTCCTCCGTGGCGGCCGGTTGGGGAACTGTCGATCACCTGGATACACCTCGAGAGTCCGACGATAGCCCATCGACAAGCATCAATGCCGCCGTCACAGCCGCAGGGCAAACACGATAGACGAGATACCAAGGGCATGCACAGGGCGTACAGGCCCTCGAGGCCGACAGTCGCAAGGAGGAGATGTGGGCAGTGGCCAGGCCATCGTGACAAACAAGGAAAGAAGACGGCGAGCCGAGCCAGCTGCGCACGCGCCTGGCCACACAGATCTCACTCCCAGATCTCGACCAGTCAGATCGCATTACGTGAGAAAAAGGAAACATTGCAGTGGCTCTACGCCTCGCACTTCACCAGTGACCACACCCTGACCCCGACAGTCTCCACTGCCCTCATCTCAACCTTGCGCTTGCAGGCCCGTCTCGAATCCACCATCCAGTACGGAACAGCACTGTCATCAATCCGAGGATGCAGGGTCATTTGGGCTCTTCCGACAGCGCCCACATATAGTACACTCCTATTTGAAGTCCAGCACCGTCAGAAGCCCATCGCACTGGCAGTGTGAGAGATCCCGACGCTCCCGTAGAGTTGGGCATCTGAACTACGGAACTCACCGAGGCTCCGGTATGGCCGCCAGCTCTCTGCGAGACTCTCCATTTCCTTGGGTGTCAACAAAGCACCCCTAGAAACCCAGACGGTGTCAGGAACACGTTGAAGACACGAGCACCTGGAACAGCGGACTCGTACTTGATCTTATTCTTCCCATTCAAACGTGTCTTCATCTGTGCCACAGTGAGACCCTCCGGGAGCGGCGGAGGTTGGAACAGGTCCTCGTCAGTATTGCCGAGCATGTTCAGCGTCTTGTTGATTGACGGCGTGAATGCAGGAGGTAGGGCCATGCCCGTGTCGGGATCTGCACCTGTTTCATTTGCGGCCTTCGCCTTTCCTTTCTTCTTGGCCGCCGGAGGGGCAGCCAGAGCGGGACCCGGTGGCGGGACAGACTCATCCGGAGTCGCAGCTCGCAACTGGCTCTGGCTTGCGCTCGACTCTTGAGTAGCTTCCTCTGAACTAGTCGCAGCCAGCAGGGTATCGGTGCTCTGGTCGATAAGCTTGTCCTTCCTGATGGACACCGGGTACGATGGCGCGTGCAGGGAGACAAACCACCGTAGCATGCCTCTTTGGACGCCCAGGTCCCCTGAGGAACCAAACTAGCGTCAGCGGCTAGAATAGGAAGACAGAAGGCAGGACACATGCCAACTGGGAGAATGTCGGATCGACGGAGAGAGAATATCGCAAACATGTGCACTACAACAATGCTCAGAAGTTTCCGTCGCGATTGCGCCAACGTCAAACGTACCGGTCCACTGTCAGGCGGGAACATGTTCAATTGCTTGACGATGCAGACACCAACAAGGACACTCACTGTACCAATGCCGCGCACCTCGGTGAGCATGCGATGCAGCTCGTCATCATCCGCCTCCAGCAGCTTTCTCGTTGACAGGCTCCCATTGGCGAACCGCGCAGCAAGATCAAGGACTACGTAAGGCTCGCAGGTTAATCCCAACCGTGTCCAGTGTCGCCGTCCAGAACGACCGGCTCACCGTATTCAGCTTTGCGACCGCTCAGACCAGCTGTCCGTAGAGTCGCCACGTCCTTAGTGACGACGTGATGCGCTGTGGGGAAGAAGTCGGACCTTGCATTCAGGACCGGGCAGTGCGATCAGATACATGCATCCTGGAGAGCGTGGATAGACGTACTTGTTCTCAGATATGTCTTCCGGGATTGATGGGTCAAACAGGCGCACAAATTTGTGTGTGATGGCTCGAGCTGCCTTCCAGGAAATTTGCTGACCTCTAGAAATAAGCGGTGTATGTCAGTCCCTCTGGCACGATATTGACAGAATGACACAGGTCGAAAAAGCGTGGGTTGAGTAGCAAATAGCAGACCCGGTGCTGGGCGTGAACTACCAAGCTATTGTAGATAGTCCATAGTCATAATGAGTATGACTGGTTGATGTAGAGTGTTTTCCCAAACCACCCACGCTCCTAACAACAGGCATCTGAACAGGGGGACTGCTCTTACAGTATGGAATGAGCGAGCGTTCTGCGGTAGCCGTGCTTAGTCACGCGTAGGGATGCTAGAATGACATTGGACATTTACGCACCGGAACGGGTCTACTCTCTCGAGCTCCTGGAACGGTTTACACGACACACGATTGAACACGTCTTCAAAGCGCGGGTCCGCGCCGATGAGATGTCTCTTCGCGTGTTCAAACGAGAAGGTGAGGACGGCCGGAACGAGTTCTTCTCCATCCGCGGCGGGGATAGGTTCAATGTGTACGTGGTCGACAGCAGGAGGTGGGGCCTTGTTCTGTTCGTCTGTCGGTTTGGTCGACGACTTGGTTGCGCGAGGCCGTTTCTGACCGGGTTCTGTGGTCGCCGAGCTTGCCTTCCTCTTGCGGTTGGACCTGGCCACAACAGTCACAGTCTCCTCGACTGTAACCGTAGTTTCACCCGACACGATGGTTGTTGCCTTGCGTGTGACTGAACGCGTGGTGCGCATGTTGACTGGAACGAAGTTATTGCGGTCTGGGCAGCTCGGAGACTGAGGAGGTTTGCTGAACCAGAGCGATAGTTTGCTGTGAATTGGACGCCAGCTCGAATACGTTGAACTTGCGAGCAGTTTGAAGGCTGGAGAAAGGCGCATCCACGATTCTGAGGACGGCTGAGTTCACCTGGCTACAGCACAGCGACAAGAACGTCTCGAGGTCTCAGTTGCATGGGAGTGCCGTCGCACGAGTCAAGTGGTGTTCTCGGTTGCGGCCGGGGAGCGGCGGCCTCGGCGCCGCAGGCGTCTACGCGTCGCGGGGTGTCACGAGGTGTCGTGGCGCGTCGCTTGTCACGTGCGCCCTGATGGCGTTTTCTGCGCCACCGCCACGAGAGTCTAGACTGCGGTCCGCTGCAGGGGAGATCTGGGATCTGACGAGGGCCTGACTCAAGCTTGGCTGAGGCTCTGAACGCAGGCGGCAGCTCTGCAAGCTTCCCCATCCTTTCATTTACTGATTCCTCCGGACCCCGGACCCTCCCATCCGCATATATAGCCCAGGTCTGCGTTTTCCCTTGCCTCACCCTCCTCCTCACAACCACCACCCTCCTGTGCCTCGTCCACTCCTTCCCGCGAACCGCTCAACACCTCCATCATGTCCGGAAGTGAGTATGACCATCGATTGCGTCATACCCTGACCTTCCTCTTGTCCTCGTCGCTCATCTCACTTCGCGCATGCGCACAGAGTACATCGTCGTCTTCAAGGACCACGTCTCTCAACCCGAGATCGACAAGTACGCAGAGGACGTCGCTGCGAACGGTGCGTATAGCCTCGGCTGCGCAGTTCCGAGCGCGCCACTCTGACCTTTGAGCTTGCCCCTTGCAATTCCAGGTGGCCAGATAGGACAACGCTATGATACTGTTCTCAAGGTACTTCCGTTCCATTCAATTTCCGCAAAGCCAGCTCCTGACCGCTTTCACCTCTGCAGGGCTTCTCCGCCTCCATCCCCGACGCCTACCTCTCGCAGCTGCAGTCCTTCACCTCAGTCATCGACTACATCGGTACGTCCATCGCTCATTCGATCGCGCCCTCGCCGCCAGTCCCCTGGCTTCTCGTCACTTTCATTCCCCATGATCGCAACCCCATAACGATGCCCGCTTCCGCGGACTAACGGAGGCCTCCCGGCGCATCGCCCATATCTTACCGGGGTATTCAATACCGAGTCTAGAGCTGAGCGCTGACCGCCCATCCTCTATGATTGTTTAGAACCCGACAGTGTTGTCACTACACAGTGAATTTAGAAGCGAAACGTGGTCACATCCCCGATACCAACGATTCCGAACCTGTATGGTCCGGTTCTATGATACGCGGACTGTGATCACCTACATGAATGAGAACCCAATAACGAAGGACTACAAGATGGCGTTAACTGTTGTTGCTGTGACTCTAGCTGTTGTACTACCATCCCCTCCGGATGTCGGATTGTGTAGCCTACATCGTCGCTTTCTGTACTTTGAACTACCTTTCACTCATTGTTATGTGCCCATTAGGACTTCTCGCCACACGCCAACGCCATGCCGTTTT
>VJXU01004098.1:0-16287 GCA_008694245.1 Ganoderma sp. BRIUMSc | reverse complement strand
AGCGAGGGCCAGGACATCGCGGACGCGCCGCTGTACGGCAACTACGCGATCTTCGACACGCCCGTCGAGCGCATCTACGGCGCGAACGTCGACGGGCTCCGCGCGGTCAAGGCGAGGTACGACCCGGAGGGCGTCATGGCGCTCGCGGGCGGGTTCAAATTCTGAGTGGGTAAGGAGGAGGGGGGGATTGGGTGGTGGACTCACACGACATACTGACTATGGATTGGATTTGTGGAGGACGGATAATGGACGGAGGACCCGGATTAGATTTTACTATGTAGCATACGAACAAAGCTCGAGTTGCTCGCGACGTTGGGTATAATTGACACTAGTCATGCACTCGCGACGGTGCAAATCATTTCTCAAGGATGGAGCACATTTCAGGTAACACAAGATGTGAGCTTCTTCTGCGTGAATTTGATTGTGCCGCTCTATGACGGCCCTCTTCGTCTTTCTTTTTCGGAGGAATGTCTTTCTGTCTCGGCTGTCGGTGTTGAAGATGGATTATACGGCTTGAGTAGCCGCATTGCGTATTTAAAACATCCCGTTTAGCTCAGTTGGTAGAGCGCGTCACTAGTAATGACGAGGTCAGTCGTTCGAGTCGGCTAATGGGAATTCTTTTTCTCCACTCAAATACTGTACTTCGAAGTGCACCAAGCAAGACACGATCCCTCCCGACACAACTTTGATAAGCTGGGATTCAAGGCGGCGAGACGGTCATTCGAGGGCGTGTAATGTGTACGCAAGTCCGGAGAGCGTTCCATAGTTATGGTTATGTCGGGTTCGAGGTACTGGCACCATCGTCACGAAAATTGAGCATTATGAAGAGGAGCTGCATCGACGACTCAGCAGAATGCCAGCCACAGGATCACCCTATGGGATCATGACAGTTGCATTCTGCCAGACTGCTTCTATAGCACAGGCGGAGTATGTTTTGTACATGTACAAATGCCATGGCCTCGACAAGGGATTCGGAGATAACAACGTACGCATCTGGTCATTAGATCATTTTCGCATCCGAGAGGGGAAAATACCGCGGACGGACGCGCCACTATGGCCCCAACAACGTTACTAAGTCGCCGGAATCGTCAGAGAAATCAGGAACCGCTGTATACCTGCTACCGAAAAAGAGCAGGGAAGATGTCGCTGCAGTACCTGTTTGCTGTTGACTTCAAGGTCCGCGGAACGCTTCTAAAGAAAGTCCGACTGTTGACTGTTGGGCCCCTGCGTTTTGGCGCGGCTTCCCTGCAACGTCTGCGATCTGCGTCTTTGGGATAGCAGCGGGGTACGCGCGGACTTTTAGGCGCGTGTGGGTTGCCTGTTCATACGCGTACGCGAACGAGATCAGGTCGAACTCGCTGAACGCCGTGCCAACAAAGGCAAGGCCGAACGGCTGGTTGGGACCTGTCGCACGGATGGGCGTTGCTGGAGAGAGTGGCGTGGTGGTTGGAAGAAACCCGAGCGGTACTGCCCACATGGCGTGAGTTCATACCCGCCGGCTTCTTTGCCGTAAAGAGAGCGACTCACCGCCCACGATTGGGTATCCGGCGAGCGCAGGCGGCGATGAAGCGACCTGGCTCGGCATGACGAGTGCGCTCAGGTTGAAACTCTTGAGCGTTGCGTCGATCCCCCGTTTTCCAGCGAGGTCCTTGGCCGTGACGACGGCTTTGAAGTAAGCTTCATTGACTGAGAGGTTCTGTGAAAACAGGAACCTGCGGTTCTCGCGTCAGCCGGGGACAGTTACCTCTGAGGAGGGCGAGAGTGCTCGCTGAGCGCGGTCGTCATCTATGCTTACTCCGACTGGTCTGTCCAATAGGGCTCGATGAGCTCCTCATCCGCGTGGGCAGTGTTGTACGCGATGATGTCCCCTAGGTTCTTCACACCGCTCGGCACTTCCGCAAGTCCGGCTATGTATCGACTGAGGTCGACCTACAGCTCGCACACATTTGAGCAATTGTCGTACGTGGCGTCTGACGGGAGTCGAAACAGACCTTGAGATCGGTCCCTGTGACAAGCGTCTCGTTTGGACTATGGTACGCCTCGAATTCCTCGTGGTTCACTAAGTCCGCCGGGTCTATGACTGTCGCGCCTTGTGCCCGCATGATGTCCAGGGAGGCATTGAAGACCGCAATGACGTCGTCACTGATATTTGCGAGGCGCTTCCGGGGCACTCCTATAATGCCAAACCTAATCCGAGGCGGCCGAAAACAAGGTCAGGCGAGAGCGAGGACGGAAAGGAGAGACAATACACTGTGTTGATTCCACGAGGACTTCGGAGGTACAGCGAGGGCCTTATATACACGAGGAGCGGTGTGACGTCGAGTCCCGAGTACGAGCGTAGCTAGGTAGTAGGCAATGGATCGAACGCGAAGGGAGCGGAGGGTGGATAGGACTGAGCGGGAGTGAGGAGTGAACATGAACGAGACCAGCGGTTAGCCGCATGAGACGGCGGATAGAAGCGCGCAGTACCGGATTTGGTATCCGCGTTGCCGGATCGAGCCTATGTGTGGCGTGAGCCTCACATTACCTCCTCCTTGAGGTCGAACGTGAGTGGGGAATGAACGTTCGGCGGAGACTTATTCGTCGGCGCGCTTGGGTGGATGGGCGATGCGACCGGAACGAAGGGTGGTTTGAGAGGGAGGAGTGTAGTTAAGGCGGGGATCGATGCGCGATGGGCGGGGTGATGGCGTGCGGCGGCGCGCGGGAGGTATGCGGACGGGTGCGGGAGGTGCAGGACTCGGGGTGCGTGGTTCAGGAGTTGGGCGCGAAGGAGGGGAAGAAGGCAGGAGAAGGGAAGAGGAAGGAGGACGAGGGGCTCGTGGGTGACGGCGGTGGAAACGTTCGAGGAGTTCATTCGAAGTGGAGGGAATGTCGGAAAGAGGGACCCAGGAGTCCTCGGTGGAAGGGAGATCGGACCAATGTACTAGGTATTCGTAACGGCGGCCAAGTTTGCGTGCATCAAGGACGGATTGTATAGAAGGAGAAGGAAAGTCATCAGATAGCTCAAAAGGGACGGGGTGCGAGTGGGGATGGAAACGGGAAGGATCGTGGTAGGGTTCGAGGAGAGAAACATGGAATACGGGATGTAGACGGGAGAGATAGGAAGGGAGACGGAGCTTGTAGGCGAGGTCAGACACAGCGCAGTCGATGGGAAACGGACCGAGACGGCGGTGTTCGAGCTTATCGGACGGACGTGTCGTTTTGATATGTCGCCGAAGGAGCCAGACGAGCTGATCCGGTTTATATGTGGGCGCAGAGGCGACGCGCTCGTTGTAGTACCGCGATTGCACCTCTTGGGCTTCTCTGAGGTAAGCACGGAGCTCGTCGTGGAGGCGGGCGAGCCGATGCACTAGGTCTCCAGCAGCGGGTACAGTGGGAGTGACTGATATGCGAGGGTCGAAAGTGGGATGGTATCCGAGGTTGGCGTAGAAGGGGGAAGTGTGCGTTGAAGAGTGAGTGTGGTTGTTGAAGGAAAACTCAGCTAGCGGAAGGTAATCGACCCAGTCGTCCTGCTGCGCCGAGACGTAGGCACGGAGGTAGGTTTCGAGTGTTTGATTGGTACGTTCCGTGAGTCCGTCCGTCTGCGGGTGATGCGCCGTTGAAAAATTGAGCTTTGTCTGAAGGAGGGACATGAGCTCTTTCCAGAACGCTGATACGAACGTCGTGCCGCGGTCCGAGACGATCGATTCGGGCATGCCGTGGTGGCGGAAGATGCGGTCGAGGAAGAGCCAGGCGAGCTCGGCGGCGGAAGCGGCTTCGGTACACGGGATGAAGTGGGCGTAGCGGGTAAGGCGGTCGCAGACGACCCAGATAGAGTCGTAGCCGTGGGAGGTTGGGAGCTTCACGATGTGGTCCATTGTGATCGCTCGCCACGGTCGGTCGGGGATATCTAGGGGCTGGAGGAGACCGAATGGCTTGTGTCTTGGCATCTTGACACGGCCGCAGGTGTCGCATGCTTGAACGTAGTTGCGAACATATGTTGCGAGTCCTGGCCAAGAGAAGTCTCGTTGGACGAGGCTGAGAGTGCGTTTCTGGCCTGGGTGGCCAGAGAGGACGGAGTCGTGACGAGAGGCGAGGACATTGGGTCGAAGAGGAAGGGGGATGTACAGGAGACCGTCGTGGTATACGACGTTGCCGTCCCGGACTTGGAACCGTTGATCGCCTCGCTGTACAGCTGTACGCCATTCTTGATCTGAACTGATGGCGTTGCGAAGGCGTTGTTGGAACTCCGAACCGTCGACGGTGAGTGCTGTGACAGCAGAGATTTTGAACGGTGCAGTGGGAACGTGAGGGTCAGAAGACCGGGAGAGGCGTTGAGTGTGGTAGGTGGTGAGGAGAGTTTTACAGTTCTCGGCGAGGACTTCATCTCCCTTTTTAGGTGCGAAGTCAATGCGTCGGGATGGGGCGTCGGCTGGATTGCGAAGGCCGGGCGCATAGTCAAGTTGGAAGTTATATTCCGTGAGGAACATGGCCCAGCGGGCTTGTCGACGGTTGAGTACCTGCGAGGACATGAAATAAGTGAGGTTTTTGTGGTCGGAGATGACTGCGATTGGCGTTGGGGTGTTGATGAGCCAGGCACGCATGTTGGCGAATGACTCGACGATCGCAAGGAGTTCTTTGTCGTGTACGCCGTAGTTGATTTCTGCGGGTGAGAGTTTGCGCGAAAAAAAACTGACGGGGTGTAAGAACCCGTTGTCGTCCGGCTGGTGCAGGACGGAGGCGATTGCGAAGTCGGACGCATCAGTTGAGAGGGTGGAGGGGAGGGTAGAGTCGAAGTTGCGAAGGACGGGGGCAGAAAGAATGGCGGAACGCAGGGATTGGAAGGCGATATCTGCTTCGGGGCTCCAGGAGAACTCGAGAGTGGATTTCTTCGTGAGAGCATTTAAAGGAAGTACGATCTTGGCGTAGTTGTCGATGAAGCGGCGGTAGAAGTTGGTGAAGCCCAGGAATGACTGTACGTCCTTGATGGAAGCGGGCGTCGGCCAGTTGGATACGGTTTCGAGCTTCTTTGGGTCCATGCGGACGCCGTCGGACCCAATGATGTAACCGACATATTCTACTTCGGAGCGGTCGAACGCACACTTCTTAGGGTTGGCGTAGAGGCCAGCCTTCTGGAGACGGTCGAGGACCATCGCAACGTGTTCATCGTGCTCTTCCTGTGTGCGAGAGAAGATTAGTATGTCGTCGATGTATACGACACATACGACATCGAGGAGGTCGCGAAGGGCGTCCTGAACGTAGCCCTGGAAGGTGCCTGGGGCGTTCGTGAGCCCGAAGGGCATGACAAGATACTCGAAGAGGCCGAGGTGCGTGCGGAACGCGGTCTTCCATTCGTCGCCATCTCGAATGCGTATAAGGTTGAACGCATTCTTGAGATCAAGGGTTGAAAAGACCTTGCAGCCTTGGACGCGATCGAGGAGATCATTGACGAGAGGGAGGGGATATCGGTTTTTGCGAGTGATGGCGTTCAGGCCACGATAGTCGACGCAGAGGCGTAGTTCGCCAGATTTCTTTCGGACGAAAAGGATCGGGGCACCGGCGGACGATGTAGAGCGCCGGATAAACCCCTTGCGAAGGTTCGATTCGACGTATTTGAGGACCTCGCCACGCTCTTCCTGGGATAGGTGGTAAAGCGGGCCAAATGGCGGAGACTTGCCCTCCTCAAGGTCGATGGCGGCGTCGAAACCTTCGCGGTGTGGCGGTAGTTGGTCGACTTCGATAGGCGAGAAGACACGCGAGAATGGATGGTACTTGGAAGGGATGGATTGCATATAGTCGGGTGGAGGTTCAGGAGGCGGTGCGTCTGGAGAAGGCTCGTCCGGCGGAGACGGGCTAGCGTCAAGATTTGCAGACGCGATCTTATAGCCCGGCGTGCCCTTGGGGTGGTAGTAGAGGGCCGCGGTTTCGTTATTGCGAGTGAGCTTCCGGAAGCGGGAGGAATTGATAAATTTGATGTCGATGGAGGGTGAAGGTTCGGGTTCCCGGTTCGCGTCGTCCCAGTCTCGACTAGTTCGACGTTCGCCGGAGGGAGAGTAAGCAGGGAAGCTTTGCTCGTCTCGGCCTCGGCCAAGGCGAGCGTCGCCGAGAGGAAACAGACGGGGACGGAGAGTACTGGTGGTGGCGAGGCTGTCCCCAGGTAGACCTCGGTGAACCTGAGACATGGTGCGTGGGGAATACCAGGGAACGGCCGTTGCAGAGAGGATGGACGCCTGAACAGGCGTTGATGAGTCTTGATTGGAAGTCTTGAAAGTTCGTCCGGGGGCGACCAGGCGACTTTGCAAGCTGAGTCCCAAACCCATTGTTGTTGCAGAGCAGGAGAAAGTCGATGTGGGCGATGTCGTGATGCGGTTGGAGAGTTTCTCCTCCCCCTTGCGCGTCGGGAGAGTCGAGGTTGCACCGCAGCAAGTGAGCGCGAGTTGTTGACGCGCCCAGTCGATTGAAGGGTTGTGTCGGCGGAGCCAGTCGAGACCAAGAATGACTGGAAAAGAAACCGAAACTACATTCAAAGCGAGGAACTCGGAGTGATTACGGACAGAAAGAGAAACAGGTACGTCGTGTGTAACGTAACCGGGAGCAATGGGGCGGTCATCAACAGCACGAATGGGAATGGGGGTAGACTTTGGACGACGAGAGAAATTGTGACGGTTGCAAAAATCGAGGGAAATGCAGGAATTCGTAGCACCAGAGTCGACGAGGGCATATGTATGTATAGTTTTTTGTTTGGGGAACGAGAGGGAGACGGAAATGAAAAAATGGTCGGGAGACGACGGAGACGCGTGAACGTGGGACGAAAGATGGAAGTGGGGAGTGGAAAAGCGAGAATGGGAAGGGATGGATGGGGGGAATGGTGCGTCGTCGGAGTTGACGCTGGGCGGAGACCCTTGCACTTGGGCTGCAGTCCCTTGATTCGGGGGCTCCGGGACTTGAGAGCTACCCCCTAGGCTTTTCCCTTAGCGGGATCAGCCTTCGCGTTGGCGTTGCGACGATTGGGGCAGTCCTTGAATTGGTGATTGCCGGCTCCGCAGTAGAAGCAGAGCTTCTCCTTGCGGCGGCGTTCCTTCTCCTCGGGCGTGAGCGGAGCGCGAGGACCTTGACGCGTCGCATCGACCTCCATGGGGGTCGGGTCGGACGAACCAGACCCGCCTGAGGACGGTGCAGGCGGCGCCGGGGGATCGTAGCGCGGTCGAGGGCCGTTCGGGCGCTGCGAATTGTTGTTGTTCGGCTTGAAGCGCTTGTCGTCGCGCTTCAGCTCGATTTCGAGCTCGTGAAGGTTGTTGTCGGCTTCGATGACGATGGGGATCCACTCGTCGAGGGTCGCGGGGCGTTTGACGTTCACGAGAAGCTTGCGAAGGTCCGGCTTGAGACGGCGGGGGAATTGATTGATCTTGACTTGCTCGGACCAGTCGATGTACGCAAGGCACTCGACGTATTGGTTGGCGAAGTCGGCGGCGGAGTTCTTCTGGGTCAGAGCCTCAATGCGGCGTGTGTACTTGCCGATGAGGTCGGTGGTTTGGAACCGCTGAATGAACTCGGCCTTGAAGGCCTCCCAGTTGGCGAGGAGTGGGGCCTTGGTACGCTGAACAGCGTTGAACCAGGATTGCGGCGTGCCGGGTCCGAGGTACATCGACATGTACTCGACCTTATCCGAGTCGTTGGGGAACGCGGCGCGCTGCAAGTTGACGTTCGTTTGGACTTCGCGGACGAATTTCTCGACGTGGTCGGGCTTGCCCGTGAAGTACTGGGGCTCGCGAACCTTGACCGTTGGCAGGCGGTAGGTGCCCGTAGCGGCGGAAGTGGCGGTCGCGGTAGGCGGCGCGGGAGCAGGCTGAGTGGCCGCGGCGTTGGTAACGCGCGTGTTGGTGTCGCGGATTTGGGCTTCGAGCTCGGCGAGCCGCTCGGTCGTTTGCTGCGCTGTACGGTTGTTGTTGACGACGGCGGTGAGGAGTTCGCGGATGACGTCGGCCTCGGTAATGGCGGACTCGCTCGTAGATGGCGGGACGGGGAACTGCGCTTGAGGCATGGGCGTGGTGCCGTCCGAAGGCTGTGGCGCTGGTAGTGGCGCGTCCAGGAAGGGCTGTTGGAACCCTCCGGGAACCGCGTCGCCAGGAAGGCTTGAAGCCTCCGTACCTTCCCAGGAGTGGTAGGGAGTGCCGCCCCAAGGAGCTTCCATGATGGCGCAAGGCGGAGAACCAGGGACGAGACGAGGAAGTCGAGAGCGTAAGAGGCTGTGAGACGAAACCCAAGGCGTTTGATGTGGTGGAATCAAACTTATAATGCCAAACCTAATCCGAGGCGGCCGAAAACAAGGTCAGGCGAGAGCGAGGACGGAAAGGAGAGACAATACACTGTGTTGATTCCACGAGGACTTCGGAGGTACAGCGAGGGCCTTATATACACGAGGAGCGGTGTGACGTCGAGTCCCGAGTACGAGCGTAGCTAGGTAGTAGGCAATGGATCGAACGCGAAGGGAGCGGAGGGTGGATAGGACTGAGCGGGAGTGAGGAGTGAACATGAACGAGACCAGCGGTTAGCCGCATGAGACGGCGGATAGAAGCGCGCAGTACCGGATTTGGTATCCGCGTTGCCGGATCGAGCCTATGTGTGGCGTGAGCCTCACAACTCCGAGACGGACACCCTTTAGTCCATTAGTTTTGAGCGCAAGGGTATAGTCCGGCAGAACAGACGGCTGGGCAAGAGTGTAGTTGTCCCGCTCGTCTTGGCCAGCAATTGCCGAAAGGAGAGTCGCCGCGTCGGCCACTGACCGCGCCATCGGCCCCACTGTGTCCTGATGAGACGATATCGGGATGACTGACAGTGGGGTTCGAGCACAGAAAACACATTAGCTCGCCCATCGTCGAATGTCTGCTTCAGAAAGCCTCACCTCCTGCCCTCGAAGTCAGTCCGACAGTAGGCTTGATGCCGACCAGGTTGGCGTTGTTAGACGGAAATATGATCGACCCGTCCGTCTCCGTGCCCAATGCTGCCGCCGCGAGCCCAATTGCCGCTGAGACAGCGCTGCCGGAGCTCGAACCGGAAGGATCGCCTTGCGGGACGTACGGACTGGTGCATTGTCCGCCGCGTCCGGACCACCCGGACGGGAGGGTCCCACGCGCGTGGGACCACTCGGAAAGGTTCGCCTTGCCCAAGATTATCGCGCCTGCAGCCCGGAGTCTGGTCACCACATGCGCGTCTCGAGGGACGACGGAGTTGAGGAGCGCGAAAGATCCTAGCAGACGGGATGTGAGCAAGACTATGTAAGGGATGCGATCGGCATTATGCTCAGCTCACCGGCTGTCGTGTTCATTCCTGTCGTTCAGTTGTGAGCATGAATATCACGTCATTAGCAAGAAGATCCACCACCCACCTTCGCCGGTCACGGTCGCTATGTTGTCCTTGACGAGTATAGGGATCCCATGGAGAGGCCCCCTCGGCCCCGAGACGCGCCTCTCTATGTCCAGTGCTCGGGCGATAGCCAGCGCCATTGGGTTCGTCTCAATGACTGCATGCAGCGCTGGTCCTTGATGGTTCACTTCTTCGATCCTCGCGAGGTACGCCTATCGCACTTAAGTTAGCTGATCCCGTAGTTGTAGTTGCTGGTGCGCGTAAAGGCATGACTCACGGTGACTAGGTCGACACTCGTGAATTGTTCCTGCTCGAGACCCGCTTGCAACTCTGCGATGGACGCCTCGTAGAGGTCGGGGAAGGCATTGGGGGCTGGCTGAACGCTCAGCGGGAGCTGTGCGCCATAACCGCCCTGTGTAAGGAAGGCGACGAGGGTAAGAGCTGACAGAAGGGTCAGCTGGAATACCAGACAGCGATGCTTCATGACGGAAGGTGCTGTGAACAGACACTCGTCAAGCGTCGTTCGACGGAATGAACGACTGATAAGTGCGACTGTGCGAGAGTATAGTTTAAAACTGCCGATCAGCGATAAGTGCCTACGGAACACTCGTAAGCAGTGGCTGTGAGCGGCATTCCCTCGAGGAATAGCTTGAAGGTTTAAGTTAGAACGCGGTCACGGCCATCGCCTTCACGTGTTGAGCACCTGCTGAGTATTTATCCCATATTCATGCAGTGGTCAGTCTAACGTGCTGGAGACACCAGCTCTTGCGGCACAGCGTTATGTACACCGCAATCTGAGAACAGTCTATGCGTCTCGACTCTAGTAAGCCGGAGGTAAACCCGCCGTTTCTGACTCTGAACCTTGAAAGAAGACGAAGAAGCCACCGTAGTAAAGTCACCTCGCCCATCGGCTAGGTGTGCACAGGACGAACGCGCGGGATGAGGGCCCACACCACGATCAGCGTCGACATCATCGACACCACGCTGGAACCCAGCCAAGTCAGCTTTATGTCCCAGTGCGTATGCAGAGTAGGAGCGGGCACTCACAACGGCTGGAGGCTCGTGATACCAAACTTGGACGCGAGAAGCCCGGTGAGGAACGGGAGCACGGCGGAGCCGGCCATACCGATGCTTCCGATGTAGCCCAGGCATCCGGTGAGGAGCCAGCGGGGAAGGATCCCGGTGGACTGCTTCATCAGGATCGGGTACATGGGCCCGAGAAGAAGCCCGATGAAGGAGACGGCGATCCCGTTCTCGATGAGAGAGGGCACGACCCAGACCGTCACTTCGAGCCTAGTGAGAACGGCATGAGAACGCAAGCACGGGCGTGAGCGCAGTGGAGAGCGGAGCTAGGACGTACTGGATTGCGAGAAGTGCATAGATGAAAAGGATCCGGCGCTCGCCGACCTGCAGTGTGCCCGACATACTTTAGCACCCGGGGGAAAGGATTGAGGAAGTATGAGCGGCGCGGCCGTACCTTGCTGTTCACCCATACCAGGAGGATACGGCCGAGCATGAGCCCGGCGAAGAAACCTGACGAGATGTAGCCAGCGTTCGCGCCTCCGTTTCGCTTGTCCTGCACGTATGTCACACTCCAGCCACCGATGGTGACCTCTGTGCCAACGTATATAAGAGCAAAGAAAGAGAGCAGGTGGATCGCCTTGATGCTCAATATCTGCTTGTACTTGTTCGAGGGCTCCGCTTGCGCGTCGGGACTGATGCCTGTCTCAGCCAGAACCTCTGCGTCCGCCCGAATCAGCGTGTGACCAGGATCCGCTAAGATGCTGCTCCCTAACCTTCCTGACGCCTCCCACGGAAGGCCAACCACAGAGACGCGCAGTTGAGCAACGATATCGATGCGGAAACCAGGTAGTGGAATGCCCAGTGCGGCTGCGCGGCAAATTGTGTGGAAACCAAGGGAGCGACAAGAGCTCCGAAGCCTGGTTACCCCGACGTGCGGTCGGATACGTGTTGTGGAACTGCTTCCTTAGTACTCCTGTTAGATAAGATGTCCGCGAATGTACGTACCGTAGGCTGCGTGCAAGTACGAGATCTTCGTCGCGATGTCTCCGCCCGACATGGCGACGAAACCGTTGCAGTGCGCATTTTGGAGGGAGATCCCGAAGCCCGCGATCATGAACGCTATGCACATGAGCGGGAATGGCCCTGCGGGGGCCACCATTGCGTATGCGGCCGTTTGGAAGAGCGAACCTATCGACAAGTTCCTTAGGAATAGAGGATATCTAACGATGAAGTCTAGTTTTACCCATGACCATGCACTGCAAATGGTATCTCTTAGCTAAGGAACGAGGACAGGGATAATCGGAAGACTCGCCTTCCCAAAGCCGAGTTTGTCGGTTAGCCACACATTGAGAAACGCTCCGGAAACATATCCCTAGCGTCGGTGAGCAACATGCAACCCACACGGCATTACACTCACGACGGCGTTCAGCACGAAGATGAGAGATGCGGTGGCAAAACCGAGCTGTCATTCAACCCAGTCAGCCCCGTGAAGCGTCCGAGTCCTCAACCGCTCGGCACGCACGCCATAATAAGATTGGATCCTCGGCAAAAGCGGGCCCGCCGTGCCGTCGTTCCATCCGTTCAGGAAGAACGCGAAGCACAGCGCCGCGAAGCTGATGAGAAACTTGCGCCTGTACACGGCCTTCTGCGCGGCAGAGATCGCGGGGACCGTGTCCGCGTCGTCGTTGGCGTCGGCGTCTTCGATCCGGATCGATGGCGCGAGCGAGTTGGGGAAGCTCGGCATGAGCTTGACGTCGTCGTCCTTGCCCGGCACGAACACGACGTCCTTGCGGAACGCGGACTTGTCGGAGCCCCGTGCGTGCATGCTCGTGGATCCGGAGGCGCGAGGGGCGTGGCTGTTGATAACCGGGAGCTCGATCGCCTCGGGCTCGAGGGCAGGCGGAGAGTCGAGGGGCCGGATCCGCGCGATCTCCGAGCGGCGGCGGACGCGTTCGCTGGTCAGAGTGTGTGGTAGATCAAGAGAGGAGGCGGGGCGGGCCTCGTTGAGATCGAGGGCTGAGGAGCCCTCGAAAGGGCGTAGTGCCGAGGTGCGTGCATGCGGCTCCTCTGCAATGTCGTTTTCGTGACCATCGTCGTGGTCGGCCTTGGACGCGACCCTGAGAGTGTGTTCAGTTACAATGAGGGGCGTCATGGTTGTTGGAGAGCGCAGCGAGGCCCTTGGAGACGAAGACGAGAGAGGTCAGGCGAGCGCGAGCTTTAAGTATGGGATGGTGCCCCGCGCATGCTCTTTAAGTGATTACCCGCTCCAACGACCTTCTTGTCGCACGTAATAGCACACCACGATCAGGGTTCTAGAATTTGAAACGAGCATGAAAGCCGATGCCCGTTGTGGATACCCGCCGGGAGAGGTGCAGTATGGCGGTCGCGGGTCGTCGGTCCGGTTAGGAAGAGAGTAATGATGAGGCATGAAAACTTACGCGGCGCCTTCCATTTGGTGAGCGACTGGCGACAAGGCCCGTAAGCCGACAGAGCACAACTAAACCGAGGTATGCAATAGACTTTTATGACCCATGCTGGAATGAAGGGAGGGGTGAGATGGGAAGCATCCCACGGCGCAGAATGGTGGACCCCATCTCGCTCATGGGGCCGGAGGCACCATCGGAGCCAAGTTCCAGCGAGGTGCACTCATGTACGCGCGCGACGGTGTGTGAAAAGCGTATCGGGGGACGGGGAACTCACCAGCTCGCAACCGAGTCTCACTATTGCACTGTTGCAGACCCAGAACCACGATCAGCGCACGCCTACTTAGTACTCTGGCGCGAGTCTCTCTATGACGAAGTTGAACTTGAATGTTGGTGCTTGCACGTACTGCAGTCTACTACAGGGACAGAGGATGTCATCATGTTTCTTCTCAGTACGAGAGACGTATGCGCACTTTGAATAGTAGCGGTGATTGCTGGACGAAGGCTCAGTAGGGCAACGGTTGGCTCACGGCGCTTAAGTGCCAGCAGCTAAAGTGTCGTTTCGGACGGGGCGCCGCAGAGACTTGCATCGCGCAGGCCCTAGACAGCGACAGAACACCCTACAGTCCCAAATATTGGCGAGATACGAGTGACCGACGTGCGGAGTGGAAATCTTCAGCCTGATCAACGGAATTGGCGTGCAGCAGTAAGAACGACCGTTGTGAACAGATTGCCAACGCCTTTGCGAGTCTAGTATGAGATCGGTACCTGCACAAAAATATACCTCAATGTCCCAAATCATACTTGAAATGTCAGATATAGGGAGAGCGAGGCAACGTCACGAATGTGGAAGCACGAGGATCCTCAACTTGCTTGCGAGTGACCGCCCTAACGGCAGATGAAATGAGAACTAACCCTGGAAGGACGTGGGCAGGTCTCCTGTGTAAGCTAGAAGTCCTCACCGTTTGAAATTGAGGGAAGAGGCTCTCACCGGTATGGACTGCACATTTGGCGGTGGTTGGGTGGTGGCCAACGTGCAATGCCAGCGCTGGATGTGGGCGCGGAAACGTCATAGCCTGGCCCCAGAATGGCTACGGAATGGTTCCTTGTTCCTATATATTCCTTGTTTATCCGCTACTAGCATGTTCCCGCTCGCCCTAGCTCGCCTTCCGCAGACCCTGGGCCTGAAAAGCCAGCATGCGCCTTCTGCACACCACGACCGGCCAATTCATTGACGGAGACCCGCGCCGACCCGAGTATGGCTACTATGCCATTCTCTCTCACACCTGGGATCGGAACGGAGAACAGTCGTTCCAAGAGCTGAAAAAGATCCAAGAGCGGTACACGACCAGTCGCTCTATCGATGGTGAGCTCACTCATTCGTTCATCGTGTCTGGTTCTCATGTTTACAGTCTATCCTCTGACCCTTTCCATCTCAGAGCGACTTGAACCGCATCACACCTGAACCTTCCATATGGGACGACTCTGACCTCTCCGAAAATCCGCGATGCATTCCAAGTCGCTCGCACGAATGGCATTAATCTTACCTAGATAGACTCTTGCTGCATCAATAAGTCTAGCAGCGCCGAGCTCTGGGAAGCCATCAACTCCATGTACGCCTGGTACGCCGGTGCCCGCGTATGTTACGCATACCTCGTTGATGTCTCCCCTCACGACGACCACCGCATCGAAGGCTCCCAGTTCCGCCAGAGCGTATGGCTCAAACGTGGGTGGACACTCCAGGAGCTCATCGCGCCTTACAAGGTGGTCCTACTGTCCCAGGATTAGAGTGTCATCGGCTCGAAGCGCCACCTTGTCGACCTCATCGAGGAGATCACAGGTATCACTTCCGGGGTGCTCTTGCACGAAGCCTCGCTCGACAAATTCAGCGTAGCGGAAAGACTCCTGGGCCTCGACGCGAGTGACGACGAGGGTTGAAGACGAGGCGTACTGCCTGCTCGGAATATTCGATATCAACATGTCGACGCTGTACGGCGAAGGCGAAAGGGCATTCAGAAGGCTGCAGGAGCAGATCATGCAGCACGTCCCAGACCAGAGTCTCTTCGTCGGATGGAGCAGGGTGTATATGGAGTCCGAGGTAGATCGCGCCTCGAATCGGCCGTGCTTATGCACGCGAAATCCTTCCATTGCGGAGTCCTTCTTCGCACAGGCCCCTTCCAGCTTCGAGCTAGCCAGCACCATCCACGCAGTTCCCCACCACGATGTCTGCCGCCGCCTCCACCTCTCACAGACTCCCGCACCCGAATACATCTTGACCCCACACGGTATTCGCATGCAACTCCCTCTTCTACCGCTGTCTCGTTACCAGCCCCCGAACTCCGCCCAATACCAAGGCTCTCGAACATCCGACTGGTACCTCGCCATCCTAGCTGGGAGTCCCCGGCCCTGCAGCCCGGCTGCCTCCTCGGCTGCATCTGCTACATCACGTCCGCCGAGTCCGGCATTGCGTCCCTCTCCTGCGGCATGGTCCAGGTGCTCGTCATGGTACAATCTCTTCCCGCTGTCGCCTGCGACGCTCAAGCGCTGCCGCGCGAAGATCAGCCTCCGCACAGTGTACATCACCCACCCCGACCGCACGAACATGACCTCCCTCGCAGGAGGGCCGCGAGTTGACCATCCAAGAGAGCGTGACTGCGTCGCCGCGACGCAGTACCCCGGCCCCGGCAGTGTCAGCGGCTTCTGACACGCTCTCTGCCAGCCCCAGCTCTCTGGTCTGGTCCGACATGCTCCCGTGGGAGCCATCGCTCCGATGGCATGAGGTCACGATCGCCGTGTCGGACGTGCAGGACATGACTGTTGGGCCCGGGGTGAACCTCGTGTGGGAGTCGCACTACGCTCTGGACGTCCAGGTCCTTGACCGGGCCCAGAACGACGCTGGTTCTGGTTCTGGTCCAGGTAGTGGACGTCTTAGCGTCAGATTCAGGCTCCCGTTCCGAAAGTTAGGCCGAGCAGTTGGACTCCGAAGAAGCAGTAGCAGCATGCTCGGCGAACGGACTGCGACTGGTGTAGGCTGTTTCCTCATGGCAGAAGTTCTCGAGGTTATTACGACTTTAGCGCAGCGTGTTAGACGTCGTGCACGCAGAGGTACGTGATACCTGGTCTCTTCGTACGTAAGACCCTTGCCTTCAGACAATGTCTTCAGCTGTGATTTCTGCAGGAGCACCTGGACGGCTCACCGCGAAGGGTAGCGACCCCGCTAAGACGCAACCATCGACCTTTGAATTTGCAACTGGTAGTCTAGCACTATTGGAACTCCGGCGAACAGGCTGTAGACACCCCTTGCTAGCCCGCAACATGCGCCAAGCATACGTCCTACGACGCATGCAGCGATATCAGCGCCGCGTACAGCTGGCACATCACATTCTCCAGCGCCCACCGCTCGACCTTCGTGCAGTCCTCGCCCACGTTCGCGTTCCGCTCCGCGCGCGAGCACACCTCCAGCACGCGGTACGCCGCGCGCCACTGCTCCCCGTGGCAC
>VJXU01004075.1:0-29900 GCA_008694245.1 Ganoderma sp. BRIUMSc | reverse complement strand
GACGCGGGAGGCAAACAGTCCAAAAAGGGAAAGAGAGACGCCGGGGTAGGCGCCGAGCGTGCCGTTCATGACAGCTGACAGTCCGTATGCGTCTCATTAGGTACAACTAATACAGTCATTCTTCCGCCCGACTGAGCTGACGCTCCGTATGCGTCTCATTAGGCACCGGGCCTATCACTGTCAGATCCCTCATGTATGCATCTCTTGGCACTCATCCCAACATTACCTACACTGTCTCCATCCTATCCCGCTTCTCCAAAAACCCTGGTCTAGCTTACTGGGACACTGTCAAGTGCATTTTTTGTTATCTTGCAGGTACTAAGCTCTTGAAGCTTATGTATAGCATGAAGACAGTCGACCTGGTTGGGTATACGGATGCAGACAGATCGATGCATGAGGACCGGAAGGCAATCTCAAGGTACGCATTCCTCATAGATGGGGGAGCCGTGTCATGGAGCTCGAAGAAGCAAGAGCTCATCTCACTCTCAATGACTGAGTCTGAGTACATCACAGTGACCCATGCCGCAAAAGAGGTGCTGTGGTTGTGTTCCCTTATCAGGCAAATTTTCGCTCCTCTCCTCTCATCCACTCCCTTGCTTTCCAACAACCTTTCTCGCTCGCAACAATCAGTACCACACCTGGACTAAACACATTGACATACAGTTCCACTTAATCCGCTAGCTCATCAAGGACAAGAAGATCCACCTCATCTATTGTCCTACCAAGGACATGTCCTCACAAAAGCCCTCCCGTCTCCCAAGGTCAAGCATTTCGCCACTGCCCTTAGACTCTAGTAGGATTGAGGAGGAGTGTTGGAATGCAACAATCCACGTGAGTAGTTGCAGGTCATGTTTCCAGCTTTCCAGCTTCTATTTCATTTTGCCTCGTATGCTTGTGTTTGTGCCCATGTCTTTTAGGCAGGTCCTACTGTGCAACTGTTTATGCTGATTGTGTTACTGCCAGTGTTTCTTTGTCTCCCGCCCCCACCCATATGTCGGAATCCTAGCCATTTGTCATAATCCAGTCTAGATCTCTGTCACCGTTTTTCATTACTACCTGATGTTGGAATGTGGATTTTGGCAAGCGAGCGCTTGCTTGCCAGGAGTTCCCGACGTAGGATACGATGCGGGATTGTACTATTTTGTAGCCCATCCGTTTGCCTCTGTACCACGACGACGGTACAGGACAACCGGAATCTACTCGCTTTTCACTGCTCAGCTCGACCTCCGACAGTTTTTCCAACAGAATCTCTCTGTGCCGGTGACAGGCCACCTTATCTTTCCTCGAATATATTACATGATCATGCCCCTTATCTCGACCACTTGTGGGAAATATCAGACAAGCGAGCACTAGACGCCTTACGGCGCTTCATCTCGCTTAGGCTGGTGCTGCCCACCCCAGTGCATGCCCTCATCCCGCTTACGTCTATCCCGACTCCTGTCAGATACCCACGCCCCCGCTTATTTCAAATAATGCGTGTAATATTCGGGTATATAAGCACACATGTATCTACATTGTTCGGCACACGTTTGCATGGCCAAACGCGAATCGCGTTCCTTCGCTCTGCTCCCTCTTGTGCGGTCCGAGCGCTGTCGTTTCTCTACAGAAAGGGTTCTGCGAGCGGATCGGGCATTGGTCCAGGCGGAAAGGTTTCTGGCATAGAGAAGCGAAAAAGAGTTTCGTCATTGTTAAGATAGACATCCATAGCAGGATATCGATACTGCTGAGGAAATCCATTGTTGGTCCATTCTCCGCGTGGCAACACCAAAATTCATCAGGTATTCCGAACCACAGCGCGAATGAACACGTACCAGTCCTTCCACTCCATCCCGCAGTAGGATATTTCTATCATTCATCGTCGCGAGTTGCGCACGCACTTGCGCTGCAAGCTGCTCCGTCACCGCTGCCTCCGGGTCATACACAGCATGCTGCCAGAGCGCACTCGCGTCGTGCACTCCCGCGTCGGGAGGCGCCTCTTGGTGGACATGGGGGGCGCCGTGCCCAACCCCATAGTAAAGAGTTGAAGGGCGGCGCGCGCGTGGGCCGTGTTGCGGTCTGGGGTACACTACGAAGCCTCTGGACGAATCATGGTATGTCAGACTTGCATACTACCTAAGTCTGTTAGTTTTATTCACCATGTGACGCCCGCGAAGCTCCTTTACGTGAACGGACAAATTTTCGGTGGGCGAGAGGCCTGAGAGGAAAAAGAGGCGACGGGGCGAAGGTGGGCGAGAAAGGCAAGGGGACGGGCCACCCTCCGATATGCCGCCCTCGCTCTAGATCTCTGAGGGTCATCAGAGCTGTCACTGCCCACGTCGACCTCCCGTTTCAGCCACGTCGACCAGAATCCTCGTCTTCGAGCGAAGTGAGCTGACCTAGAAGAATTGAGCGGCCGTTCCGTCGGCGTATGGAGGGGCGGGGCCAGCAGTCGATACGGGAGTTCGCGTCGCGATGGCGGCGCTTCCAGGCCACATTTTGCAGGTCTTATATGCTCCCATCTTCGTGTGTGGGGAATACGCCATCTCCTGGGGTCGAAGCGCAGCAGCTGGGAACGCACCGGGAGAAAACTGACGTCGAACTGCGTCCAGGCTGGGGGACTCAGTGACTACGGTATTCAGAAGGGTGATGGCAGGATTGGCGTCGACGGGGTGGAGACTGAGGACAGAGTACGCGTGCCAAGAGTGACTTTGTGTTCAACAAGTCATGCTCGTGCCACTTCCACAACGACGGATGGGGTGATTCGATGCCGCTAATGTCTGGTCCGCGTAAGCGGCGCGTCGGGGTTAACGATGACGATCGATATTGGAGCCAGATCCTACCTTCCAAAGTTGCCACACAATCCCCTCAATGGACACCAATGGATACGAGACGTTGAGTGCCAACTGTCTGGGTACGGTCGAGTGCGCGACCGTGATGTGCTGACAAGTCCAGTTCCAGACCCAGACCTGAGCCGCAAAGATTAGAAACTCACCTCTCTCCCGAGTCAGAACAACTTTGCTTCGTCGCGGCTTTCTCCTGTCACCGGCTACTGCATGGACCGACGTATGGAGCTATGGCACCCACATGTCAATATTTTCCCCAGTCATATAATTAGTCATACGCACTGTTTCGCCGGATATCTGCGAATGAGTTCGATGTTTTGATAATGAGACGTGTAGAGGAAGAGCTCGAGACCGCTTGACACGTGAAGAAGTTGAAAGATGCGGTCGCGCGTTGAAGGAGGCTTGGATTGCCCAGAACAGGCAGATAGATATAGGACAGGCCGAGCGGGTCCATCGTGTGTAACTACCCGCGAAAGTTGAAACCCCGGTCATGAATCCGCCCTGAGTCTGGGCCCCGGCTGAATTCTATGGTAGGCGTTGGCACAGCCCGGGTCGGGGCTACATTTGCACACGCAACGCGAAACACTCCAGGAGATTCCTTTACAGATCTACACAGGGTGATACAGTCCATTTACGAGTCGTCTTCCCTCGTAAGCCATATTCATTCATGCAGTCGGAGTAGAGGAGACTCACCGTCTGCAAGGAAGCAACCCTGAAGGTACCGGCGCGCAACTAGTCACGACACGGGCACCGGCGCATGCGGACGGCTGTCGTGGATGGAGCGAGAGGAAGACTTGGGTGTAGCCAGACTTAGCCATGGTACTAGGAGGAAATGGGCAGGCTGGGCTCGTTCGTTGGGTTCACGTTGTGGAGCGGGATGGGGCCAAGCGGGAAAGAATGTGGGTGCGCGGGCGCCTGTCCTCATGTTTAGTAAGCAAACGTCTAGCGGAATCAACACAACCGTAACACTCCCTTCGTTGTGCTCATAAGTACCTCAGGCTGCTGTAGGAACTCAGACATCACCCGAAGCGTGCGGATAGTGCATTTGGACAGTGGGGTGAATTTGGGGGGTAGGGGAACTCGGAAGGAGCATCGAAAGACAGTGAGTTGACGCACGCGACGACACTCAAGGCTGCTAGGAGACTGCGACTCGGAGGCGAGCGATCCACTGGTATCTAGCAGAGACCAGCTTGAACCAACTTGAACGCAAGACTTGTTGCGACACGACGAAGGCTAACAAAGACTAGAGACTTCGCGGAGTTAGCGTGCCTCTACCCGCGGGCACCTTTAGGAAGAGCGGTCGGATAATTTACGGACAATTGCAGTTCCGATACCCGCGCCTGCTTGAGGATTGGGGGTGGACTGCTCGCCTCCTCTCGATTTTCTAACCCTCATCACCCTCTCAGTTTTCTAGCCCTCGCCACCCTCCCTCCCCGCGATTCATTCGCCAACTAGAAGAGAATGAATGACGATGACTCTGTGAAACACACCCCGCAGAGCCCGCAACCCGGTGCAAGTCTTAAACGTTTCCGAAAGGCACAAGGCATGCTACGATCGTCTTGAACCCAACAGCGCGCTGATAGTCATCTAGCTCAGGCCCGTTATCGTGATAGGCGAAAGGCTTACATAGAACATGTGCGAATGAATTGCATATCCCGTATTGGCCTTTTACGCTTACACAACCGGATCTCTTCATACAGCTAAAGGTGACCCTCACTAAGCTCCCGTTCGTCCTCCCCCTGTCTTCAAATCCAGTGGTTGAGATTCCCGTGCCAATCTTACAAGTTCGTCAACTTCAGACAGAGAACGAGCTTCTCCTCCGAGAAGTTGCGGACCTCCGACGACGGCTTAACCTAAACCATAAGGACCTAGAACCTCGAGAAGATTTGCGAGATTCCTGTCCTGCCTCTGAAGACAATCAATTCTCCAGAAACTCGCAGCACCGGATAACGGAGGACCTGAGAGACGTTTGTGCAGTAAGGCGTAACGTCTATTCAGGGATCATCCTCCTAAGTTGTTCTTCATAGGCATCCTACCCCCACGAGCACTCTCCACCACCACCGCTCCCGTTTCCGTTAATCCCCAGCCAGTTCTCCTCGCATCTCTCGCGAGTGTCAGCCGGCACGCCGTGCCCGTCAACACCATTGAATGACGACTCCTCGTATTATCCTGCGCTGCCGCAAACCACAACGTTGAGCGCGATGTCCAGTTCTGCGTTCTCAGTAAGTCTCATCCCAACTCCTGCAGGATCTGCCACCTACTGTCCTCTAAAGATAATTACTTTGCTCAAACTCAGCCCTCTCCCTCGTTGCCAACATATTACAATCATGGAACCTTGTCACCCTTGTACGGTGATAGCAGCCTTCCTCTTTTCTCTCACATTGCTTCCCAGTACCAAGCTACGAAGCTAGACAGCGGATATATGGTCAATCAGCCACTCTCAACACCACAGTGCTACCCCTACTACCAGCAGTAGCTCGTCCTTCTTGACACTTCGTACTCATCACGGACCGCGGACCGCCGTCTACGACCAAGATTTGTCAGAGCACTGAGGGCGCGCCCAGCGAAGACTCAACTTGATCCGTACCTAGCTTTTCTCTTTAGTTCTTGTCAGTCGCGATCCTGCCAGCGCTGTTCTTGTGTTATCCTCTGTATGTCTGCCACTGCTCCAAACCATGTCTTATTCATGTATATACTCGACGTCACTGGATGTTGATATGGCTCGTGTTTGGATGTTCTCACCAGGTCTTTTATCGTCCCACGATGACAAGTGACCAGTGACCATCCGAGAAGTGGCCAGAGAGCCGCTTCCATATCACGTTCGGTGCTGGTGTAGGAACTTGCCTGATAAACTGCTTTAAATACTTCCCGAGGTTCCCTAGGGACCAACGCCACCTGAACTTTCTACTGGTGTTCTATCAGTTGCGAAACCACAATCTAAGATTGACAGTCACCGCTGCGCGCCGGCGGTTTGCACTCCGCCCATCCGGCCGAAAACCGCACAGCCGAGGATCAGCTCTTGCACTATCTCGCGGCTTTAGAATAATATAGTGCCACTGCACCATTGACTAGCCAGTCACCCCTCGCTGGTTACCCCGTTGTGACCACTGCTGAGGGATGCGACAGACTGGCCATGTTAATTTCCGGTATCTTCTCATCGGCTGCACCTGTTCTGATCTGCTTTGGAGGCCATAAACCACGTGTCAAGGCCCAACGAATGGAAGGCATAAAATTTCAGGGAGCGCATCGGTAGGGAGCGGTCTCGACTTCTGACAGGGTGTCGTCAGATCACTGCATCGCGGCGAGTCGCTTGCGAAGTTCCTTCACTGGCCCCCACCTGTTGCGCACGGGGACTTTATTTGCCACTTTGTACGTACAATGTTGGAAGCGTTGTGCTGGACTGAGTTAGCTTATTACTGCTTATTGAGCGTCCCCGCACACTGTCGGGAGCTCCTCACGTATTTACCCTCGCCTTCTCATCCGCATGCATCCATTCACTAGCGGCGTTATCTATCCCATTCCCGTTGACCATTTCTTTGGTCTGGTTGTTCCTATTCATGTCTCAGGTTACTGCCAGCATGACGACCTTTCATCAAGAGATTAGTAGGTAAAGTGCCAGAATGGAGGAGTTGCAAGCATCGTCCGAGTCGAGTCGGGCACGAACCTCGGCTGCGAGCCCTCGTCCCCATGTCTAGGCTACTTCATCCCACGCCTCTCATCCGGATGGCTATTACCAGTCCCGCGTGTGTGTACCAACATCGACCATGACGTAGCTCTAGGTATCGACTCGGACCGTGGCAGTGACCATATCATCGAAATGCAGCAGCGGTCACCAACCTCCAACTTCCCATTCGACCTTATCTACGACCTCCTGGAAGAAGGAAACGTTGAGAATACGCCCCAAATGAGCGTATTTGAAAACGCGGATGAGCGTTCATTCTCAACAGCGTCTGAAAGTAGATTTGTAGACCAATCATGAGATGGTGTTTCCTCCACTTTGCGTGACCCCCGACGCCGACCCTTCCGAGCCCTTGCCCTGCATCACACGCTGCATGTAGTGGCTCAGATGGAGAGCACGCTGGGCCTCGGTGATGCGGCGGAAATAGCACTCGCCTGTCCTCACAGCACGAAGCAGCTTCTCGAGGGGGCGGATATCCAGTGGAAGTGTGGAAGGACAGGCGAAAGTGGGGTGCGTCCATCCGACCAACTTGAGTCCGCGCTCAAGGAGGACGGTCGTCTCGTAGTTATCATAATTGAAAGTTGCGTTTTTCTGGCCAATAGCCTGGGCTGGGAGAGCTGAGCACTGCGACAAAATAGTCCATTTAAGACGTCTACTCACAGAAAAGGTTGTCGATTGTGTCCTTGATCGCTCCTCTCATCCAAATGGCATATCTGTGAGGCGCTAAGGCGACGTCAGAACTCGAAGTAGCAACGACAGCCTGCCCGTACTCACACATGGATAAGCTGAACGTCGCAAGGCAGTCGCTAATTTCATGTGGGTTCCATGCCTCCAGGGAAGTGGTGAGATATGTATTGAGTTCCTCGTCGGAAAAGAACCAATTCTGGGTTAACTGGAATGCCTCGTTGTTCCTCGCGAGACACCAGAACCCATCGACCCCGCATCGACACTTCAACAGCAGCATCTGCATTTCTACTGAGCAGAGAAGCCAAGGTTTCAACGTTAAAACGCACCAAGCCCTTCATGGTATCAAGCAGAATCTCGGCGTCGGCGGCGCGATCAGAAGGAGCACATCGGAAGGCTAAGGGGGTCTCATGGTCATTTTCCGCCAGAAGACGGGACAAAATGATCTGGTTTTCGCGACTGAGGCTGTTGAATGCTTGGAAGAACTCGTTCTGGACGTGTATATGGTCTAACGGGTCGCCTGAGAAAAGATTGAGCCAACGCAGAGTTCTTTCGACGAAGAGGTAGACAGCTCACCAGCCTGGGCTTCTGACGAATTGCGCCAATCTTCTCTTGACATTGGATGGAGAAAAGAGCCCCGATCGAAAATAAGAGTTAAAACGCGCTCAGGGTCGTGACCTGAGAGCTGTCGGACTCTGCGTTGTGCATATTCGAAGACATCCTGTACCGCTGACTCCACTTCGTCTAGACGGCTCTCGAGACGACGTGCGAACATCTCCGGTGACCTCGTGAGAACGGAACGAAGGCTGTCGGCGACGGACATGGCGAGGACAGATGGATCAGTTGCGGAAAGAGAGGGACGCGCCTAGCGAGAGTTGTATATGAGATCGTGAGGTGAAGGCGACTGCGCTTTGTCAAGTGGGCGCTCGCAATTACCTTGACGATTCGTCGATGCCGCCCTTGTGACTCAGATGTTCTCCTATTTCCGCAGTGCACGGATCCGGGAGTTCAATCTGTGCATTGAGTATGAGTACACGTTGTAGTAGACACGAACTGGAACTTGCCGAATCAATCTCACAGGCACCGAACATCTTGGTTGATAGGATTCTGGGAAGCACATCTATAAAAGCGTAGTACAAAGGAACAGGAAAGATTCTTCAAGGTACCACAAGGAGGGCAGGACATTGCGGAATATGGAAGGATACATGCGCAAGATCAGCAAGAGCCGAACCCAGACACAGATGGGAAAGGCATTGTTAGTGAGCGAGGACCGTTGTCTCGGGTTGTTCTGAGTACGCTATACACCAAATCGTGCAAAACGGCGGCATCCATGAGCTGTGTGCCTGCCTAAGGCGACATGTCGCAGTCCTCGCGCATCGCTTCCAGGAATGCCTCTGCAATCTCCAGAGAGCAAGCGGGAACCTCGGTCATAAGCCCCTGTAGCCAATCAATGACGGCGTAGGTCGACTCGATGTTGTAGAGAATCCCATGAGTAGATGAGGGCAGCCGGTAGCGCTCGATGATGCGGTTTGTATGGTAACCGAAATATTCTGGGGAGAACGTCGTACATGGGGAGGCCGTCGTACATGAGGACGGCGCCCTGCCCGCTGTCGCGTCCTCCAAGCCGGAGGTAAGCACGGTCAGTTGTGACTGGCGTGACGTGCTTGGAGTCGTCGATGAGAGCCCTTGAGGACGACGCGACCCGCCCCAAAGCCGCGGGTTAATGAAGTGCAGCTTGGCGTGGCTTGAGGGCCGAGAACTGTGCCGCAGTGCTGTAGCGCTTGCGGCTTGAGCACTAGCCATTCCGGAAGTGGTGGGGATGGGAGTCCGACGAAAAAAGTGGCTCTCGGAGCCGGAGGATGCCGCGGAAGACAGTGAAGAAAGCGAAGAGGAAAGGGCAGCAAGGGCTCGATGCGCAACGGCCTTGCCCTTCCCGGATCCGCGAGCGTCGGAGGGTAGAACGATCGAACGATCAACGCCTCCGGAACGTGCAGAAGTCTCGTGCTCTACGTCGTGGCCTAATGGACCATCAGAAAGGGGCCAAGATCCAGCAAGCGGAAGATTCTCACCGTGCTCGCGAAGCAGATCACAAAGCCTCGAGATCTCGTTATCGCGGGCATTAACGGCATTCTCGAGGTCGTCAATGAGAGACCTGGATGCTTTGATGAGGGTTTGGTCCGAATAGCGTGTAGCAGGAGGTATGTCGCGGTCCATCAATGTGTCTCCCCGCTCATGATGCTCTAGAGTGTCCTGGTCGCTATCGGAGTCTGAGAGCTTCGCGGGAGGTTGATAGAAGGGGGAGATATGCCGTGTAGCGGTCAAAGCCTGCGACGATAGGGCGGACGACCCAGAAGTTGGACTGGCAGCGAAGCCCGTGGTAGCGGGGCCCATCCCGAATCGTCCAGGAAGATGTTCATTGAGGCTGCTCATGGACGTCGAAGAATGCGGGACTGGATTCAGATGAACTGGGCGCCGCGACGTCTAGTCGTGCTGGCCATCCCTGTGGACCGCCAGATTCGCCAAATGGAATTCGCCAGGAGGGACGGCATGATCGTCGTCGTTGGTGCCTCCAGAGGAGAGGAATGCGATAGCCATGGCTCGCAGTCGAGTTTCGCGTTGGGTAGCGAAACCTGCGTGCTTGCGCAAGTGATACACCACAGAGTCAATGCCTTCCGTCGTGAAAGTGCATTGCTCAAGGGGAAGAGGGTGGGGATGTTGATTGTTGTTTTGCATGGTGGGATTGGAACCGCGCACCAAGTACACGTTCGAAAAAACTGCCGTCAAGAGGATCAGGTAGTCAGGGGCAGGCTGAAAGTGCTGAGGAGGAATAATGGATACAGTCTGGTGCACTGAGGTGGACAAGGCGATCGCGAGGACGTACCAGATATTGTCTTCTTAATATCTCTTTGGCCCGGCAAAAACTTGCTGGCTGAGCGGGGCGCCGCTTGTCACCAATACGTCCGAGCCAGTCCATAAAGGAGGAGACTATGTCCAAGGTGGATGAAGAAAATTGAGGGAAGCCGCACACCTCGCAGGACTATTGCCACATACCACTGAGAGTGAGACGCGTGAGGTGTTGGAGGGCAGGAAGCACGCCACAGAACTGCGGAGCATAGTGCTGGTTCTCGCTTGCGAAACAGCGTTGACCCGTCGACGTACACTTTGGCTAGGTCAATTCCACATGCATTTGCAACCATCTACGCCGCAGAAGCCTCGTGACATTCCCCCAGTTGTTGGTTAGTATGCATTGCCTTTGATGGTTGGTGTTCTTGCGGCTCCCTCCGACGTGACGCGTACCGAATAGAACCGTTGAATCAGTACGAGAATGTTGCCCGAAATGAGTCTCTCTCAAGGCCGGGTCAGCTTGAGGCAGTTTCGAACGACTACTGTTCAGAAAGACTTACTTTAGCGTAATCGGTGGGATTGGATGCGAGGTGAGCGTTGGCTCTGGCTCCAAGAGGCAGAACGCGCCACGAGAGTCTGAGAGGCGAACCCTACGGTCCCCGGTATCGTGGGAAGGTCAGGACTTAACGGACCGCATCGGCTGGCGAAGTGCTGGTCTCTTCTCGTCCTCGTCTCCGTGCCTAGATTGTGGGATGCTGTTAGATGTCAGTCTATTTGACGAGTACATGTCCTTGCTAGCGACTCAGTGGATTTTTATCTAGCGAGGAGGTGAGTTATCCGGCTCTTGTCAGCCCGGCGGCGACTCAACGGTCGACTCTGCTTCTTCCTCCATGGGAAAGTTCCCCGTGTCAACGGTCTCTAACGGTCTCAAATTGAAGTCTCCAGGGTAGGAAATGCTTTCAAGCGAACGTTCCGTCCCCCGGTCTCCCTATCCCTACTCCATCGCCTCCATGCCCCGCCTCGACGATGAGCGTGGTGGCCTCCGTCCCACTGGCACGGATGGCGGCCATGGCACCACTGAGCTCTTCCATCTCCTAGAAGCCCCCTGTAGCTTACCCCCCGCAACTCCTACGCTCGCTATCTGCCTATCCCAAGCAAGGGCAGGACGGTGCTCAGATCTAGAGGAGCATAACGCAGCGGAATTGTTGCGACAACTAGATTCTCCTCTGTCGGGAAGCTCCTCGAGCAAGCGATCCCCTAGAGTAAGTGTCCGATCTCGCACAAAGTCATTCACGCCTTCCCTCGATGACTGATCACGTCGATAGCCTAGTGACGCCAATCTTCCTGCGCTTACGCGCACCGACGAGTACCTTTGGGAGCTCTTCCGCGTCGAAGGTCGCGGCGACTGGATGCATGGCGTGTGTGTTGGATGCTCGATGGACCTCCCTGGTGAGCTTGGAGTCCGTTGTGATGATTGCAACGACCCAGGGGTATACTGCACGGAATGTTGCCTTTCCATGCATGCTCGGTTGCCCCTCCACCGCATGAAGGCAAGTTTCTTCACATAGTAATCACAGTAGCAACAGTTGACCAGCCATGCGGACTTCTAGCTATGGAACGATAAGCACTTCTGCCCAGTCTCTTTGAGTTCATTGGGTCTCCGCGTCCAGCTCGGTCATCCGCCGGGGGAGGTGTGCCCGCGTCGAGCCTGCGATCTTGACGAGTCGTTCGTGGTGTTGGATATAACAGGGAGCCACGCGGTCAACGTTGGCTTCTGTCGGTGCGATGGAGCTCCCGCCCGTCACATTCAACTTCTACGGCGACATTGGTTTCCAGCTGTTTGTGAAAACCCTAGTACCGCTGCAACATTTCGACTTCTACGTCACTTCCATTTACTCTCCGCCCACACGGGCATTTCTGCTGTCGACTTCTACGAGAACTTAGTCCGTCTCACTGATAACACGGGCCTCAATCCACCGAACGTGAGCGACGGGACTCAATCACTTGAATTGTCATTGTTGTCTAATTTAGATATGGTTGCAGAATCGGTCCGCCGCGTTTGTGGTGATGGCGAAGGAATGGGATCGTCTCAAGGTGCTGAAGCGTGCTGGTGTCCCGTACGCAAATACATTTGATCCCACTTTTGGACGCCATAACGCTGAGCAGAAGCTGAGGTGCGTGTGTAAAGAGTCTTCGCACATAGAGCCACCGCCTCATGACCACGATTCGCAGCTGGCCTTTCAAACTCCGCTGCTCCCTCAGCACGATATTTTCCGCGAAGTCGAAGACTCTGATCAGGCCAGTGAACTGTCACTCCAACGACGACGGATCCCATGAGACGTCTAATATGAAGCGCACCCATGACATATCCGAAGAACCTATTCGAGAACCGTTGAGTACTTGTCCGCCGGAGAAGGTGTAAGTTATGATCTTCGTTCTTGTTGCGACATCACATCTCACCTCTCGCAACTCTCTCTTCCACCCCCAGGTTGATTGACTCGGAGTCGCTGTTGCGTTCATCCATTCCAGAATCCGACAGCCCCTTGCGCTCGTCCCTGGACTGCGACCACTTTCGCGTACATGAGCAGACTGAGACGTATGCCTTCATATCATTGCCAGAGTGCGATGACTATTCCGTGTTTCCCATGCTGGGAGTCTGCTCGTGAGTAGAGCACTATTTTCGCCGCTCGAATCGATGTATTGATGCAAAATTAGGTCCAATCAACAAGCTTCAAAAGGCAATTGTGCATCCACAGGACTCGGAGTGTCATATCGTCCTTCCACAGAACCCATCGCGCATGACGGATCTGGGACCCGTATGTGGGCCAAGGTTGCATTGTTGCGTACGTTCAACCCCCCTACCCGCATCATATTTTTCTCACGTCTTTGGGGTAGCTAAGGCTCTTCTGGAGTGAGTAGAGTTCGCGGATTGGCAACATCAGCTCCATGCCCGGGCCTATGGAGCACTCTGTGCCCGTATTCCAGGCGAGCTCAAGCGCATCTGGTCGGAGAACCTGAAATTATGGGAGGCGAATCAGGAGTCGAACATGGACCCCAGAGAGCCCAAATGTTGTCGTAGGTCTGGCGTCTTTTCGCTCGAGACAATGTGATTGATCGTCTTCTGTAGATAAGACGCTGAAGGAGGCTATTCGGGAACTTGCTGAGCTTGACTCTCCCGCCGCTTCCGATGAAGATATTGCAATGTTTCAAGGGCACAGGTCCAGTGAATTTCTTGCGATGGGGTTGGATCTCGAGGAGCAGCAGTACGTTGATAGTCTCTGACTATATATCCAATGCTCGGAAGGATAACATTCCACGGACAGGAGACAGCTTCGTGTAGCCATCTCAGCCCCGAATGCGTGCTCCAGCAGCATCCAACACGCGAAGCTTTGCTGCAAACACCGCCAACTTCTGCGACGCATGGCCAGCTACCGTCAAATCCAGGAGGTTTTCATGCCCGAGACGACCGCATTTTTTCGGGCAGAATTTTGCAGCAGCGACGACTCTCTCAATCCTCTCTCCATCCCTCTTCTGCTCCCTTCGGCAGTCTGCCACGATCCTTCGGTCCTCACCGTGCTTCTGGAATCCGAGTTTGGGCTGCGCCAATCTCAAGCATACGATGCCCTTGCCGATCTTCGCGACTGTCTGGAGGTCTTGAATTATATAGATGGACCGTTGGAAGGTGAAGCGCAACCTGTGGACATTGGTTTATCTCTGTTAGCCAGCATGGTGCGCGCCGAGGTCCATTTAGCTGTGGAACGTTACCGGACCGCCTACGCCGCGCTCGAAGAACTGGCGGGCGCGCTGCGTAAGGAGAATTGGCGGGGGTTTTTGCAACGGCTCAACGACGAGCATGTACAATGTCTTCCTGAAGACCAGCTGGAGGCGCCTGCCACATCCCGGGTCCGATCGTGGATCTGGCACTTGAGCAGTACCCCTTTCGTCCGCTCTCACAATGCGCGTAACCCGTTCGTCAGCATCACCCTACACCATGGTGAGTGGTTAGTCCTCCTCGGGTTGAGATGGAAGGGGTGGATCATTAACGACTCTACACCAGCCTTGCGCGTGCAGTGGTTTCGCGCTCAATCTCGCACGATTCAGTCATCCGGTGTGTGTGACTTCTTACGTGGAGAACTGGACAGGGTTGCCACGTCCTTCAAGTTGCATGCGCGTTGGTGGGAGGACCAGATTGACCGGAATCCTCATGACCGACCAGACTACCGTGAGGGTTCCAACGCTTACGCATATCGCCAGGCGTTCCTGCGCCGCTCGATGATGGATCGCTGCTCCTGCTTGTGGAGGTCAATCAAAGATTGGGTGCGTCATCAATCTGGCTCAATGCTGGCTAATTACGAAGAGCTCCACTAGACTCGTAAAGGGAAATCCGTGGAAGATGAGAAAGGCGTGGAGGTGCCTGTGAAATGAACTCCAAGGCTCGTAGTGGGTTCGTATGCCACATCATAGTTTCTCTTCCTCGTAAACACTTGCCTGTCTTCATCGCGGTTCTCTTGCGAATTTCCCAGTACCTCACCTACTTGCGTATGCATTCCGAGGATTTTCGTGTTTACTCATGCCCTGCTACGACTTCTCTTGCCCTCCTGAGTCTCTGCAACCGTTAGCTCTCGCACTTGGCTGCCCGTTTCCCTCCCGTTCCCTTAGCGTGAGGGTTTTCGGATTTTCATAATCTCTCGTCCCATGTTTTATATCGCGTGAACCTGCCACTGAATACATTCCTCCATTACGGTTTCAACTGTATCTGCGTGCTCGGAAGGCTCGGGTTAGACGATATGTGTTCGTCGGTATGTTCTATAGGACGCTTGTCAAGACGTTCGGTGGGGACGAATGGTGGTATGTGCAAGACTCCAATGATGGGTCGTTCGGTAGGACGTTGAATGTGACGTCTTGTAGGACGGTGAATGGGACGTTTGCAAGATGTATCTGCGAGGAACAGTTCGCTGGCAAGAGGTTAGGTGCGACCCGGCTCGGGGCGGAACCAGCGACATCTTGTCAAGTGGTAATTTCTCTTAAGTTCCGCGGACTCGGAGAGTGCACATCTCATCAGACATAGAGACATGGTCGATGTTGGAAGAGGGAGGAGTTCGGAAACAGTCTTCGGCAGCAAGCGACTTCTCAGCACGCACACGTGGTGGTGAGGCAGTGGCGCCGCTTGCAGGTGTCGTGCGCCCCACCTCCTCACTTTCAACCCCCATGGATCACGAGTCTCACATTTTAGCCCCTCCAGCAACACCACCTCGACGTCCACAGAAACGCACAAACCAACTGGTAGGGGTGCATTTCGAGAGCCCCAAACGGCACAGAGCTTGGCGCAAGGACGCCCGGCCGGTCATTCGGCCTGGTCTTGCTCGTCGAGAGCAGGAACTCTCGGCTACACTACAAGCCCTTCTGAAGGAAGTAGACGATTCTCGTAGCATTGAAGAGGAGATTTCAATACCAGACAATGGTTCCAGTCCCACGCCACCGCTATTGGAGGACTCCTCGCCCACAGACACTCTCGGCGAGGACGCTCGACCACCTTGCTTAGACCAGGCCTCGAGGCCTCGGCGGTTACTCCCGGACGAAGCTACACGAAAGTTGTACAACGACTGGCTCTTTCTAGTACCTGAACTGGTGGACGAGTATCTAGGGTACATGCAACGGGCTAATGGCCGATTAGGTCGAGGGCCGCCCGATGAGCACATGCATGACTTGTGCTCTGGGACGTGCACGACGAAGACCGCATCCATTCAGTGCCTATATTTCGACTGTATGTATGGTCTCCCTTTTTTGTGCCTACAAATCACTGACTTGGTAACAGATATCGAGCTGGTCCAGCTCCAGTCATGCGAGTGTATCTCACTCCCGCAAGCTCTTGTCCGGAACGGTCTCTTCCCCACCTCTCCCCTACAGCCCCGTCTTGCCGTGTCCATAGATCTCTTAGATTTCTACTTCGCCATCTTTGAACGATCCGCAGATGCAGTGACTGCTCTCGCTGGGGCACTTAAAACGATGTATAGTCGCCGTGGATTTTCCATACTCAATGCGAAGGTCTGTGCTATTTGTTTAATATTTTCAGGGCTGCGATACTGACTTCTCTCGTATTTGTAAGAATGAACCCATTCACGACCCGTTCCGTAGAGGTTTAGGCCACGCCATCCAGTGGTATGACGTCCTCCGCCGACGTGTCGAGAACATGGTGGAGACGGCGATTGAAGAGTGCCTCCTGCTCTTGGAGAGTGAAACACATGTGCCGCCAGCGATGAGTACTACGCATAGTGAGGCTCCCATCCCTAGTCGTCAGAATTGAATTAACATCATTGATTTCTTTATAATTTCCCGAATTCCAGCGGGTGGTGACTGTACGGACCACGTGGAAGATCCTAGTGAACTTCCTGTTGGATGTCCGAACGAGGATCCCTTTGAATATTCCACTGGAGACTTCGCTGAACGTGCCGTAAAACGGCCAACAAGTCGTCCGAGCCCACAGTATGTTGAACATTTGATAAGGCATTCATAGGTCACGCTAACGAATGTATGGATGCCCCAACAGGCCGCCATCAAACCACTTGACTCCAAGGTGCCGCGTTTTCGTCGGGTTTCCGCATATAACTAATGGCGAGTAAAGCCCAGATGATCCTACTCTCAATCGCTCCCCCGTTCTAGTAACCGACTCATGTAGTCGCACTCTACAACAAAGATGTCCCGCATGCTTCGGCGGAACACGGTATGGGCGGGACTTCGAGAGGTGAGGAATTATTCGCGGGAGAATGAGTTGTTTGCTTATCGTACTGGTCAGTGATGGAGGTGACATTCATGTGGCGATTGATGCCACTTTCAGTCAGCGTCACAACATCGCGGCGGGTGATGGCCTGCCATTCTATGAAACCAGGTACTTCCTGTCGAAGGAGGAGGTCGACGCCATGGGGGATCGCATCGTGACTGCTCGTAGGAGCCCTCCACGTGCGCACGGCAGCAAAGTTCCAGACAGCGCACTTGATGAATGTGAGAAGTCGTACGAAGCGGCGAACGAGAAGAAGGAAAAGGTGCATGGCACAAAATTTGACGACATGGGCTTAATGGCTCTCGTCTGCCGCCACGACATCGTCCTGTTCCTTGCAAACGTCGACACTGCGGGCGAGCAGCAGAAGTTCGGCATCGCACTCATCGAACACCTTTACTCTCACCTCCCCAAGACGGCAACTGTTGTGGTATACTACGATATCGGCTGCGTGTTGGATCGCAGTTTGCGTCGCGTACGTGTCAATTTTTGTTCGTTCATATATCATGCTGCTCACTGCCCCGTGCCGTGACAGTACAATATTTTGCCCAAGACCATCATGGAAAGGCTATTGTTTGCTACATCAGTCATGCATGCATACGGGCATCAATGGGCTTGCCAGCTCGTATACAATCCTCGGTTGCGAGATGGCCTCGGTCTTACCGAAGGGGAGGGTACCGAAAGAATTTGGTCTAAGTTCAGGATGTTGATAGGTGTAACGCGCTCATCAGGGGTATGCCTCTGACATCATTTCATTTCCTGCGCTTTATCTGAAAGCAACTCATAGCGCAACCGACGAATATGGCTTCTGGATCGACACGCCGATGCGATTAACTTCTCCACACGCCAAAGTCTAGGTGGCTGGATTCGGGGGCGGCTTAAGAATGGAGTCGAGGCTCGCAATTCAAATGCCCAGCAAGAACTGGCCAAGAACGATAACTCGGTCAGTGAACTTCGTGAGCAATGGTCCAGCCAACGTGAAGCACAGTTGTCTGCTGGGAACCGTAAGTACACCTCAACCATTGCTCTGCCTCTGATCACTTGCCTCCGAGTCTAATGTCAACGTCTCAGATGCGCCGGCCAAAATCAAGAGAGACCTTGATGCAGTACTCAATCTACACACGGAGTTGGATTCAATCGAGCAGCTCTTCGATCATGTACGCAAGGCGCTCAAAGAAGATGGAAGCAATCCCGAGGCATACCGCTTCTTCGATAGTTTGCAGCAGACGCACGCGACGGCAATAACTAAGGTTGAGCAGCTGTATGCCTCGCTGAACATCTCAGACGCTTTCCCCGAGATCAAAGGTCTACCTCTAGAGTTTGTTCGGACTCTATTAATGGCGAGGGATTTGAAAATCAACGTTCGCAAACGGGCAATAGGCACCTTTTTCGAGTGGGACAAACTTGATCGCGCAGTTGGCGGTCGTGATCAAGCTTTGGGTAAGTTGCACCGGTGTCCACTATGGTGTTACTCACCCCTTCGTCTATCATGTAGGCACGAAACTCCATCAACAGGCACGCAAATCCATTGCGAAGCGTACGCCAGCCCTGTTGACCGCCATCCGGAAGTTTAACACATACTGCGCGGAGCTACACCAACGATACAAACCGGAGTGGAACTTCCCTCTTCCGGCACCATTGCCGACTGAGCTAGGTCCATTGCGGGAAGACCCTAGCCTCCTTACCGACGTTTGGGTAACGCGGGTTTCGGCCATGGTACCAAAGTGGTTGGAAGATCCTCAGGTACGGGTAGGGATCCGAGCAATGCTGGACAAGGACCGGTGCCTGGAAGAGCGTCGAAGGTTAGGAATCGAAGCACATAACCTTTGTCGAGCGTATGGTCGTGACTTAGCTGCGATCGAACTCGCACTGCGAAAACCGAAGAGTGCGTAGTTGACACTTACTCTACACGCTCTCACTTGATTTTCTCCTTAGATGCACCCATCGCATTTCTTCTCGCGCAGCAGAAAGAACAGTGTCTATTGCTCCAGCACCACTGGCGGACGCCCCTCTCCTCGGAGATCTCACCGTGGGCATAGCGCCCGTGGATTTTCACCTATCGGGATCACCTGTTGTACTGAGGATTTTCAGCGGAAACTGTTGAAATTCAACAGTTGGACTTCTGTTTCAAAACAAGAATTTTCAACAGCAGAATGACACACCCATTCATGGCGAAAATCACCAGTTCCCGCTGTGATTTATAAGGGTTTTCCTGTGTAATTCAGCTGTCCGGGGGGGGACCATTCCAGCGGAACATGCACACATGCGCAACAGTGATGAGAGGTGAAAATATGCTGATATCAACTATTTAGTACACGGTGTACTTATGTATGACGCAGCGCTAGATGTACGTAGACTACGAGTGCCAAAAACCTCTTCGAGTACCTCCATACAAACATATCGCCTGAAGCCACTAGTAGACGCACCTTCCATGCCACTAGCAGTCCCGCAGATCTCCAATGTTAAGCAGCCCCTAAATCCCGGATAAGAATGGACTCACCAGCTGGCTGGGGAATGATACGGCGAAAGATGCTCACCTAGACAATGCCCGGGGCGGGTAAAGAATGCGCATCACTTACCGGTTGGTGCCCAGAGGTCGGTGGTGTCCACGAAGCAGACGCCGACGCGCAGACCTCTAGGTAACAGAGATGCAGACTTACCAGTATGTGGTATCCAGCAGAAAAGACGTACCGTTATGCAGCGGAAGATGAATCGTGATTGAGGCCTGAGAACCGAGTGGGTCTTGACCGGCCTGACCTCGCCTCCGAGTTACGCTCCCCTGATACTCGTCTGCAGCTGGACCGTAGAGTGGTAGAAGTTGTCAGGAAATGTACAGATATCGTAGCCAGGGCGAGAACAGAGAGTGGATGGTGCGCGATGATGCATGATGACGGACTGCAGCTGGAGGTCGACGCTGAAAATTGCCATCGGTGCGGACAGGCGCCCGTGTTTAGGGCCGGCGTTTGGAGACTTCAAGCGCGATTTCCCACCTCTCCCTGCCAAAAATCAACTGGTGAAAATTACCGATCAAATCACCGGTTTCTCAAATCAACAGTATCCTGGGTGATTCTAACTTTTCCTCAGTTTAACAGGTGAATTTCCAGGGTGCCCAGCTCCATAGTGCGCGCGCGCGTCCCCAAACACCTGGAAGATTAGGTCAGTGGTTCTCCGAATCCCGCGATCTCCTAGAATATGCATACCAACTTGCCTCAATAGGTACACCTTGAACTACAAGGGTCTCCCGTACACGACCGTTTGGGTCGAATACCCCGACATCGCTCTCCTCTCGAAGAAGATCGGCGTCGCACCCACGGACAAGACGCCGGATGGCTCGCCTCTCTATACCCTCCCTGCGATCTACGACCCGAACACGAAAATGGCCCTCTCCGAGTCCGCCGTGATCGTGCGGTACCTGGACAAGACATACCCCGACAAGCCGACGCTCATTCCGTCCGAGGCGGACGCGCTGCACGCGGCGTTCCACGCAGCATTCCGCCCCGCGCTGCTGCCCGACCTGCTGCAGATCATGCTGCCCCCGACACACGCGCAGCTCCGCGCGAAGAGCGACAAGTATTTCCACACGACACGCGAGGCCTGGTTCGGCGCGAAGCTGGAGGAGTTCGCGCCGGTGGGCAGCGAGAAACGCGAGCGGCACTGGAAGGGCGTCGAGAAGGCGCTCAACACCTTCACGGAGTGGCTGAGCGCCGGCGGGCAGGAGAAGCTGTTTTTCATGGGCGAGAGGATCTCCTACGCGGATTTCACGGTGGCGGGATTTTTGGTGTGGATCAAGATTGTGCTGGGGGAAGATAGCAAGGAGTGGCAGGACGTCCTGAAGTGGAACAACGGGCGCTGGGCCCGTTTCATGGAAGCGCTCGAAAAGTACGCAGCAGTTGACGTTGGCACCGACGTTGAGCTATGATCCGTGCTTGAAGGTTGTCTCATACGTGGAGCACTTGGAGATCTTTGGGATGCAATGTATGAATAATAACATGTTCAGGTGGAACCTTGAATTGAATGACCCGGAGTCGTCCCGACTCCTCGTACCTGAAACCCTCCGATACGCCCTTTTCATGAACGGCGGCGTCCTTGCCGCAGCCACAATGCGTGCTCTCCACATCAGCTGGACAAAGGACAAGAATTTTGAATGGTCCGCATGTGCAATCTTCAGGCGACTCACCGACTACGCTGCAGCATGCGCAGCACCGTACTGCGCATGTCCTCGGAGAGAACACAGGCGTCCTAAATATGTCCCGAATCGACGCGCAAGCATCCACTTGGCCTATAAATTGAGATGGCTTGTGGCAGCTTGGCACACCACATACCGATACCCCCAAGCAAAGGTGAGTCCTCCTTGCAGTTCTGTCATGCTTCGCTGTTAACATTTCCCATGTGTTCAACCGACGGACAGACAGACAGATAGGCACCTCTTACCTCATGATTCTCATGGCCGCAATCGTTCGCGAGGCAACCGAGTCTGACGTTGAGCAGCTCGCGCCGCTCTTCATCCAGTCCGTCGACACAAGTCTCCCAGGCATCACTTTCTCCAACGATCCCAGATACGCACTCGATGTCGTCCAGCCTCAACTACTGAAACGACTGTTCCCACCGAAGTCCCGGAAGACGTTTGTGCTCGAGTCGCACACCGGCGAGCTTCTGGGCTATGGGAACGTGAAGCCTGACGGCGGGCCGAACAAAGACGAGGACGAGCTCGACCATCTCTTCGTCAAGACAGGGGAGGACCGGAAGGGGTACGGGAGCCAGCTGATGGAGGCCATACAGGAAGAGTTCGGCGAACGCGGCTTGTGGGTGCAGGTCTTCGAGAGGAACGAACGCGCGGTACGATTTTACGAGAAGTGGGGCTTCAGCTTAGGGGAGGGCGGCAAGCAGTCGTTGAAATTTGACCTGGGCGAGGGGCCACAAGAGGAAACAGTATGCTGTATGAGATGGTCGCGCACCTCGCAGTCATGAGCCTGTGGGAAGCATTGAGGTTTTTAAACGTTCCGCAGTTTGGTTCGGGGACATGTAGACAGAAGATAAAAGCAGAGACAACTGTCCGCGCTCATATTGAGACGTGTACATCATCATGCGGGTGTATGCGTGGTTTATATGGGCGCACTGCGCTCTAGATGCAACATATCCTATAAAATCTACCACATCCTGTAGTCAGCGCCATTTCATAGGTGATGTGCGTACGATGACATACCGTAGCAACAACGTAAGATATAACCGGCAATGGTACACGACCCTACACTGGGAGGTTTTCCTTCTCACCTAGGATTTCCCTAGTAGGACTTTGTGAGCCCTTCCGCGCAGCGATGGCAGCAGCGAGACCAGCCTTCGGTGGAGAGATGCTGAGCGCCGACTTCTCGAGCTCAATGCTCACGTCGATGTCCTCGCCCCCATCCCACTCTTCTTCCAGCAAGCTTTTCTGAACGGACTCGCTCGCTAGTCGGACCGGCGACTCCGCTTCCGCGAGGGGCGCCATCGAATACTCCTTGAGCTGCGACACCTTCGTCTTCTGTCGCTGCGCAAACACCGCTGCTGCGCCGCCCGGGGTGGGCATGGGAGGGTTGAGCTTTGACGGCGGGATGACGAGCCCCCCAAGGCCGAGCTGGTCAAACTTCTTGACGAACGCTGCGAGTGCATGGCGCTCCTCTTCAAGCTTAATGCGCATCTGAAGCCAATGTCTCATCAGCCAACGGGCAGTCGGGTTCGTGCATGCGGGAATAAACAGACCTTGCGCTCTTTATCAAGCTGCTTCACAAGCTCGTCTGCCCACGCCTCCTTCTCCTGGCGTACGCGTACCTCGGCCTCTAACTTCTGCGACCACTCCTTCTCGACGTCCTCGCGAACCGCACGGAGGGGCTCCCCGAGATTATCCTCATAGCCCTTTACAACGATCTCGAGCTCGCGAATCGTCTTTGCCTGCTCGTTCAGCAGCTTGTCCTTCTCGCCCTCCGGCGCATCTGGGGGAAGCTGCGGCCGCGTTGCAAGTGCAGCTTCGAGCGAGAGGATCTGCGTAGCCTGCGTCTCAAGCTCCCGCCTTGCTGCGAGGAGCTCTTGTTGGAGCTAACCCCGCGCGTCAGCTCAGCAGCCCATCCCTACAGCACAAAGACGGACCTGATATGGCGACATATCGAAGTCGACCTTCATAGGACTCGCGGGCCTGCTCTCGTCACCCTTGTTCTCATCCACAGTCTGGCTCGTCAAGATGAGCTTCGTGAGCTGCTTGATGCGCGCATTCAGGTTGTGCATCGCGAGGCTCTCGTCGAGCTGCTCCCTCGCGCTCAGCCTGCGCTTCAGCACGGGCCCGCTGTCCGCCTGGCTCGCCTCCTTCTCCGAGAGCCGCTTGCGCAGCTCCTCAATCTCCTTGCGGTAGCGCTCCAGTAGGGCGTCCGTGTCGACGACCTCCTTCTTCTGCGCGTGCAGCTGCACACGCTTGATGCGCTGCGCGAAGAGCAGCGTCGACGTCGACTCGGCGACCGCGGAGCCGTCGGGATTGATCGTGCAGATGACGGAGATGCGCGCATTGCCGGAGAGCGAGGGCTGGAGCATGCGGGTCAGCTTCGAGTTGCGGAAAGGGACGTGGTCGGACTTGTTCTTCGCTGAGTTCTCCGCGAGCGTCGAGATGACCGACCCAAGCGTGAGCAGACTGCATGGACCGGTGAGCGACTTGGGCGCGAGTAGAGAACGCGCATATACTGACCTGGTGTTGATGTACTTGCCCTCTCTTGTTCTATCCCTGTCGGAGGTCGCCTTCTCGGAGCCTGCAAGATCAATCAAGCTCTGAAGAAGACGTTAACAGCCTTTCGACGCCGCGTTAGAACGGAGACTTACCAGAACGGATGTTTGTACGCTCCGCCCTCCCCTCGCCTGCAACCTCGGCCCTCCCGGTGTAGGTGGCCTGAACCCAGGAGTCGTCCTCCCACTCGCAGGCTCAGCATCCCCGCCACCGCCTCTCTCTCTGCTCTCGACCACCAGCCGGAAGACACTGTGACTCCGACTACTCCTCTCATTCCAATCAGTGCTCGCTGTCCTCCTGTTTCCCTCACCACGCTGCAGGACCTCGTGCACGCCCTTCAAGCACGTTACGACCTCCTCTCGCAGAGGCGTCAGCACGACATTCGCGCCCGTGCCCTGGATCTGCACTGGCTGCGAGACTGAGGACGACGGTGGTGCGAGGAGATCATGGATCGCCTCGTTGTATATCTCGAGGTACGAACACCGGAGGAGGTACTCGCGGGTTGGGGTGCGCTTGATATATGCGAAGACGTCCTTCATCGCGCGAGGGATGATACCCGGCTGGTCTTCGTCACCGGAGAGCGTGAATGTCTTGCCGGACGCAGTTTGCCCGTATGCGAAGATGACAGCGTTGAAACCGTCCATGGCGGCGCAGACGTGGCTCCGTGCCACAGCGTTATAGACTGGCTTGTTCTCGGACCCGGTGAGGATCTCGTCGAAGCGGAAATCTTGAGGGGGATTTACGGAGGACTTGCAGTGTTGTGGCTGCAGTTTGATGGTCTTTGGTTGTGCCCCGGCACCGATGTCCCATGCCGAGGGGTTGTCTGACGGTCGTATCCTGCACGCCGAAGTGTAAGGCGCATTCCCTTTCGGCCAAGCGTTCCAAGCACATTTCATGAACACATACTCACCTAATAGAAACCAGTACCTTGTCTTCCTTCCCGTAATCCTCCCTCAGCATCGCATCTACTTCGTCCATATCCGCGGAAATATCCCCGACCTCCGTGACCGTCTCGAAGTCGACAAGAGCCTCCTCGGGGTCGATCCTACTCACGTCCATCTCGCTGACATGCGGTGTCAGCAGCGGACTGTCCGTGCCCTTGCGCGGTGAGCTAGGTGTCTTCGGCCGACCTACCACCCCCGTCCCATCGCGGCTCCTGCTGCGCGCGGGCGTAGACGGGAAGAGTGGGGCAGGCCTATTGGTATGGCGCGTGCGGGACTCTGTGGAAAGGGGTGCTTTGTACTTCTTCGAGGAGGCGAGGAGGGAGGGCGTCGTGGAACGGGGGAGGCGGGATTCGCTAAGGGTGAGGTCAGAGTCGGTGGCGACGGAGAGCTTGCGCTTGGGTGTGAAGGGGACGGGCCGGGCGAGCTTGCTGGCCGACGGCGTTGACATTGACGACGACATGGTGCTCGGTGCTTGGGCCTCTTGCGGGCGGTCTTGTGTTGTGAGTCTTGAGGTGTCTCTGGCCAAAGCAGCGGACGTCGAACAGAGTCGAACCAGCGGCCGGCCGGCGCGAGTTCGAGTGGACTCCGGATCAGGCACGCGGCTTGGCTTCAACCGTGGAAACGCTGCTGTCGCGTACCGCGTTCTGTCACGTGGCCGCGTCTCATTTAGCGCCAATATTTTTCCAGTTTATTTTCAGCGGGTGCGTCCTCGCTTCTTCCTTCTCCTCCACCGCGATCGTCCTGGGATGTTGAAAATTCGCCCCCTCGTGCTTGCAATGTGTTCATGCTCGTTCAATTGGCTTGCTCTCCTGACTTGATGTCTTCCATGATGCCGGAAAACACCATGGTACGTCCCTTTCTGCCCCTACGTCTTCAACCTCGAGCTTTTTTTTGGGCGAGTCGATGATTATCTTCATCTTTGCATGAAGTCTAACTGCTGTCGGATATCTCTTGGGCGAGAACTGACGACCAATAATTCCTCATACTGAGACTCCATTGCGATCCTGTGTTCGTTCTTATCGACCTTTCTGCTGACTATCATCTTCTAGACTCCGTGAATCTATGATCCCCAAGCTCACGGGACGCACTAAAGTGCTTTCGTGCACGCAATTACGTCCGAGGCGGATTTGCTCCCTCACCATCACGATGACTCTCGGCGCCGAGCTCTCCGCTTGAGATAAACCTGCTATCGTGGATAGGTGCCGTCTCCGTGAAGCCATGCCGCTGCAGATCCTCTTTTAGGCACTGGTGAGTTCCCCCACCTGTCGATTTCGACCCATCGTATCAATGATTCTATAACACGAATGATTTAATGAGCCCAACCTGTTTCGATACGTTCGAGGCAGGCGTGACGACCTTTTTATACGTCTGAGACATCCAATGCTATCGGCCTAGCTTTGTTCATCCTTATCTCACTCGCTCTTCTCTTCTTAGGTCTTCACTCTTCACTGCATGCCTAGTGAAAGGCACCGAGCGCGGCAATCATCTGCAGGTCAGTGCATGTTGCACTGTATTGTGCTTCCCAAGAACGGATGGTTTCGTTCGAACGCTTCCTCGCTTGTATGGCGTTGCGGTCGGGTTCGGGGTAGCCAGTCCTATGTGAAGGGATAGAATAGGGCCAGAAGACGATGTATTCCATCTTTTTGTGACCTAGTAATACATGGCAGCTTGTCTTCCGCACTATCTACACACTACCCACCATAACTTAGTGCTAGTGTCCAATGTCCAGTGTGTACACAACACGAACAAAAACAAAATGTCCGCTTCATCCACCGAAGATGCGATGTGTGCATAGACTGGTGTGAATGTGAAAGAAAATGTTCTTACAGAGTCCGAAGAAAAAGTCCAATGATTATCAGAAGGCGTATCGTAATGCGGCGTGGAACGCATTCGTGAAGAGGGCATGTGCAAGTCGTGAAGTCGAATGACGGGGAAACGAAGCCATTCAGATAGCCTGGACGGAGGGTACGATGGAGAACACCCCGCTGTCGTTGCCGGAGTCTCCAAACACTACGAGCACGGGATAGTCAGATGACACTGTCAGGCGGCCACACTAAACAAGGGGAAGCTCCACTCACAGACGATGGTGTAGTCAGTATCCGGGGTAACGTCGGGAACGGTGACGGTCACCCAGCCTTGGAGGATATCGAAGCCGGAGGCGAGAGGGTTTTCTGGAGGACATGGAACGACCACTTGAGTCTCGAGCCCTGACGAAGGACCCAATGTACTTACCGATATCAAGGCGACCATCCTTGGCGAGAACAACCTGGCCCTGACTGTTAGTGATTTGGGCGGGGGCGTTGGAGGTGTCCCTGTACGAGGATTGACGTTGAGCCACGACAAGCCACAAATTAAGAGACGGGAGGAGTGAAAGTGAGAGGATGCTCACCAAGTGACGTTCTGCTGGGAGCCGACCGTCCAGATGGTGCCGGTGGTGGGGCTTGTCACGGGCGGGACGAAGACATCGCGGACAGCAATGGGGAGGGCGTATGCGAAAGCGAGGAAGGAGAGCAGGAAGGAGAACAGGGAGAGCTGCATGACGGACTTGAACATAGCGGGGATGTCGTAAAGCGTGGGCGTAGACGGTGTTCTGGGGTTCGTATGCAAGGGGAGAGCGTGTGCGTGAGCGAAGGACGCGAGAGCAAGAGGGACTGCTCAGAGCTTGGGTGCACGAAAACACTGAGACGGTTCGCTGAAGAGGCCTCGCCAGAGGTGGAGCGACGCTGATATATACCCCACACCGGCGTCCAGCCGAGACTCGGCAAAAAAGAGCCGACGGTCCGCCGACTGCGGTGCACGGCCCACAGCCAATGCCTGTTCTCAGCCCATCTCAGCCTCCTCCCATCGTCCGGCGACTCGCGGAATCAACTAGCCCGGAGCCTCGATCAGCCTGAGCAGTGCCCAGGAGCGTGTGTGAGGACCAACGGGGCACGGCAAGGAGGCGAGGTGGATTGTTCTCGATCTCCGCGGAAGGTGGGTCGGTGTGAAGAGCTCTCTGCGGTGAGACCATGGCCACGCCCCCATGCGGGCGTGAACGGCGAGCATGGCCCTCGAAGCTTCGTCGGGCCCTAGAGCGGATGGAGTAAGCTCAAATTGCATTACACACAAGGCTCGGAGCGGGAACAGAGCCCCCGGAATTGCGTGTACGTCAATGATCCGTGTCGTTCTTGTTGCTCGTCCCGCGTCCGCTGACCTCCAACCGATACAGCAGCAACCTGATCCAGGAGACAATTGATCCACCATCGTCCCGAAGCCTTAGCCAAGCAAACGGGGGGAATGCACCGCGGAGAAGTGCCGCAGCCCTCAGGCGGCCCTGACCGACATGCGTCCGACATTAGGCTTTGAATGCGCCTCTCAGACGATGACGATCATTGCAAGGCACCTACGCAGTGTCCACTTCTCAGCATCCGCGAAGTATTATAAGTTGCAGTGTTGCTGACGCTCCACAGCTGTGCATAAAATCTGTTCCCAAGTCCCGAGCCGTCCCAACTGCATCACGAAAGGCACTCGAATAGGCCTAGTTGGCAATGCGGTGGCGCGCGCAGACCGTCTCATATCCACTTACCGCACACGAAGGTGACGGCGGTAGGTCCCCTTGTTATATGTACATCATGTTACTCTCAACTGACACCGGCTCATTACAGTCGCTCGTCGCGCGAATGACGTGTCCCATTAGCACTTATTGCTCAGCAATTGTGGTACGGTGAATGCATCTTTGGCCCCCACTTGGGAGGTCACTTCGAAGACACCTCGCCGATCGCTGCGCAGAGCCAGCGAGGATCTGTAAAGCGTCGACCCCAAAATGGACTCGCGACAAGTGACGAGAGTGTATGCGCGGTAGGACGCCTGAGCGTTCACACGGGACGCTGAGGAAACGGCCGTCGTGCTGGCATCTGGCAGTGACACGCCGTGTGTGCATGGACTAGGACGCTGGTTTGGAAGTATTGGCCGTGGTTGCTTGGGCAGCTGAAGATTGCAAGCTTCAATCAGTCCAGGTAAGTCATCTCCGCTGTCTGTTAACGTGAACGTGTATAATGTCAAAGCAGGACGTGTTAACTGACTTTCCAGATATGTAGACCACAAGTGGCTCGACCGTAATAGGCCCAACGTACAGTCGGTGATTGGGCCTTGGTGCCCCGAAAGTTTTCTTTCTTTGAACGCGAGACCCTTCTTCATACCCCAGCGGCTGGGCGACACCCTGTACGTACGTTTGCCATACGCACTGGGCAACGAGAGTTGTTTTCATTTTTGTTCCTTTTCCGTAATTGCGCAGTCCTAAACCCTCGACGTCATGGGCACGCCGTGAAGGTGTGCTGACAGTGACGAAACGGCTCCCTGATGTCTTTCGTCCATTGACCGTCTCTGGTCCGTCCCTAAGCCAAGTCTCCTTCATTGAAGGAGGTGTAGCATAGCCATAGACATTTTGGCTCGGTGCTTCTACCTCATTGCCTCTCTGGTACTTTGCTGCAGAACTTCACGGAAGTTGGAGCACGTCTCTCTAGCCTCTTCAATGTTCTGCCCGTCACATCAGGATAGGTGCATATAATTATCGCAGCGCAGTCTTTGCTTAAGCCCGTTGTTGTCATAAACCTCTCCAGGCAGGACTGGCTTCACATAACCCGCCCTCCCAGTCCCCGCTTTCTGGACGTCATCCACTATGGTAAGCACTCCAGGTCTCCATACAACTAATATACATTTCTGACCCGTCCCGAACGCCCAGACCGCCTACAGATCCACTTACAAAGGCGGCCGGTCCTACAGCTTCCAGAGCTTGAATTTAAATGCAGAACTTGTATTCGCGAGCCACAAGGCTGAAGGTGAAACTCCGTTGTCAACGATACCAATGAACAGGTCCCTTCTGGGTCCCGCGACGGTGTGCTAGGAGTGTGGTTACATGCCAGGTGAGCATTTTATTCCATGGCGATGCCGACGACAAGTTCTCCGACGCTTTTGATCGATATTTAGGAGCTTAAATAACAAATGAAACTATCAACTAGCCCTCAAAGTTTGTTGAGATATTCGTTCCTACTTCCATTGGTACAATTCTGATCCGATTCCTGGGGGACTTCACCTATCCTAATCTTTCGTAGGTGGTCCCCTGAAGAAGGCGTACACTAGTAGTACATTCGTTTCGGCGTTCTCGCAATCTGTCACAAGTGGTAGGAACAAACCAGCCCCGAGCCAGGCGCCTCGCCTCCATCGCTCTCCATCATGCTCCGGACACCCCACTGGCCGCCGCGCCCTCACACCCGCGTCACCGACCATTCCAGCACATGGTAGTGCTCCGTGTTCCCGGGGTACGTCCCGAACAGGCTGACGCCCCCGATCTCCTTCCGCAGCCGCGCCTTCACCTCGACGCGCGCACCCGCCTCCGCGAAGACGCCCTCCCAGAGCTCGCGCCAGCTCTCGG
>VJXU01004068.1:0-23690 GCA_008694245.1 Ganoderma sp. BRIUMSc | reverse complement strand
CGTGCGTCGGCGCGGCGTTCCCGCTCTTCACGGTGCAGATGTTCCGCGCGCTCGGCATCGCGTGGGCGTGCACGCTCGTCGGGCTCTGTGGGCTGCTCCTTGCGCCGAGCCCGTTCCTGTTCTACAAGTACGGGCCGAGGATCCGCGCGAAGTCAAAGTTCTCCCCGTGTCCGGTGAGTGCTTTTTATCTGTCGTCTTCTGCTGAGGGTGTTGCTGACCGCTGTGCTTGCAGGACCTTGCCATCGCGAAGGAGATTGCAGAAGAGGAGGCCGCCGCGGCCGCCAAGGGGGAGGCGCAAGCATAACGCGTGTCGCCGCTCCCAGTTTCGCGTCGGTTTCCAGGCTTTGCTCTCTCTGCTTTCGTCCTCGGTCACGGACTCGCAAGTTGTACATAAGTTATTCCTTTCGTCGTTCTCCTCGACTACCCCGCGGTTGTTGGTCGCGCGTTCTCCGCATCTCTTCCATGACAAGGCGTTATCGCCATCGCTGTCCATACGCTTCTCGCTGTATCCACTAGCATCTCTCTGACTCTCGTCGCTCCCAATTCATCACAATTATACTTAGCTTCACGAAAAATCTCCTACCCCCCCATCTTCGTTCACCTGCATTTAACATTTTGGGACGAGTAATGTTGTATTTCGACATGCTCGTTGCACTGACATTGATGACCTCACGCATTATACTACTCATTAGTGTCGCCATTCCATAGAACTCATGCAATTCCAAGCATACTAATGTTTAGTACTCTGTCGCCGTACCCGCAGGGGCATGGATATGCGACCATCGTCCAGCATGCAGCTTCGTAAGCATTGTCATCGTGGCCCGCCACTTCTGGGCGGCCAACACCGTCCCTTGAGGACCGCGGTACCGTTAGCCGGTACTTTTCAATCTCACCGACTTCTCTGATGTGGGAGGCGCACCTGAGGAGGATCAATCATCGCCCCCACACCTCGAACTCCCGAGGATCGCATGCTCTAATGATTACCGATGTTTTATACTTTAAGCACACTATAACCCCCTCCGAACATGCCCTTCTGTTCATACGTATTGCTTGTTGTCTCTTCTTTAATATCGGTAACCGGAAGGGCTCAAAGCTGTAAGCTGTACTACTCCGCAACGTTCTAGACTACTGAACGACGTCCTTCTACGGAGCAGTGTAAAGGCCGGCGGGTAGCATAACAGAACAACGAGGTCAACCTATCCTCTCACGTCCAACGTATGGCCACTCCGAACAAATGGCTTGATTGAATCTGGTACAGCTTTTTCGACGCTAAGTCGACAATGGCAACGCACCGCCGACTCGACATCAACAACTGCGATACTCGCGCGAAGAGCTCGAGGTTCATAGAGAGGAAGAATGCTCAGACGCTTGTTGAGTTCCGTTCGCAATCCAACTACAAATTCCCAAACATAAAGAAACAAACGAAAAAAAATAAAGCTTATCGTAGTACCAGCCTACGATGCGCAACCCATTACGCCGCTCCCCCGAGCATGCGAGCATCATGTGTGACGCTCGGCGAACATGCCCCTCCACGGCCCACGAACCCAGCTCACAAAAGTGTCCACTTGATGCCGTGGAGACGGCCGACGCTGAGCGGCGCAAACTTCTCGAATGCTGTGGGTGTGAGATCGAGGGAGCCGACGGCGCAGCCCGGGCAGGTATCTGCGACGGTGACGATGATCGACTTCTTTCCGTATGTGACGCGCATCTTGCGGCCACACATGGGGTTGCTGTTCAACAGAAATATGTTAGCGTCGCACGGGCAAGGCAGCAGACGGCCGGGGGAATAAGGACCTCAGAGTGATACATACAGGTTGGGGTTCGCGCCGGCACCAGGGAAGCTGGTGATCGTGGCATGGTCGACGGCGACGATAAAGTCGGTCGCGACGTTGTTGTGGCCGCACGAGCCGAGTCCTGGGGCGTAGTAGGTAGCTGTTCGACGAGATACGTTAGATGTGGGGTATCGCTGGATGAGGCGGAGAGCTCACCATCACCACCGGACTTGGACATCATGACCTTGGCGTAGCCAGAGGTGGCGGCGGAGAGAGCGAAGATGGCGGCAGCAACGGAGAAGCGCATTTTGAAAGAAGAGGGAATAAGGATAGGAGAAAATTTGACCAGCAAATGAATGGGAATGAATCGGATGGAAGGCGAATGGAGAGCTTACCGCGTCTGAAGGGAGGTTTATATACGCACCGTCGACCGTTCCGCTAGGCTGGTCGCACTGGATATGGCTCGAAACGGTGCACAGTCAGTACATGCGGGATGCACTGGCAGCTCTCCATGCGCTCAGCTCTCATCATGGAGGCTCGACCAAGCTCCAGTATGCCAGGCTGAGCTGCGGTAACCCTCATCTCCCGGTGCCGCAAAGTCACGTGGGCTGCTGATATTGCATTTGAGCGGCTATCTTGGGCTCCAGCCTCCTTCGACTCGCTGCAACCACCTAGAACTACTGCTGCTGGGCCTCGGCAATCCTCAGAGCCACTCGATTCAAACCATTGCGCAAACTTACTCGAGGGCCATCTGATCATCACCAACGGCGTGCATTGGCATCGGCTGCGCTATCCTCAACCGTACGGTGGCCGCACCGCCTGAGCCCCGCTTTCCTTCTCTTCGCTTGCCTTTCGCATGGCTTTCTGAATGAGCTTGAACAAAGTGCGTCTTCTTGTCGCTATCTCATAATGGTATGTTGCTGTACCTCGCTCGTCTGTGGTCGATTCCTTTTGAGCGTCTGCTCGGCTTGAATGACTGGCACGCCATCGTGGCACCATATCAACATCAACACCGTAACATGGTGGGACATGGTGCATATGTCCTTCCACCGTGACCAGGTGCATGTGCTGAAAGGACTCGTGTCAATGCCCCCGAGCGTGCCTTTCTCCGACCTCAAGAACTATCATCCATGCACACACGCGGACAGTCTTGGTATTCGGTATGAATGGGATTTGAAACTGATGCCTGCAGGTCCCCATCGTGATGGCCGCCCACTCTCCGACCGTTAGCCACCCAGTCAATCAATGGACGGTTTCATAGACTCGTCCAGAGGTGGCCACGCCTTGGACGCCGGACTCAGAATGACCGTACCATCCGCCTTGAGCGAACCCCTGCTCGCAGCTGAGCGTTGAGCGCGATGCACCTCCAATACGCCCCACATGAGCCCACGTTCATGAACTCGCATCCTATGGGCGTCACGCGTAGTCCTAGATATGTATTTAAACATCCCTCTCTCGAGGACGCCCAGCTCTCCATTCGCAACTCACCTTCGTTCCCATTTACTTGCCGGTCAAGGTTTTTGTTATCTTTATTCCCTTTCTTTTCAACATGCGCTTCTACACCGCTGTTATCTTCGTTGCTCTCTCCGTTGCCTCGATCAGCTTCGCCAAGGTCCACATGTCCAAGTCCGGCGGTGATGGTACGTGCCTTCAAGTCGTCTTATTCACCTGACTTTGTTACTTACTCGCTATGTTCGTACACAGCCACCTACTACACTCCCGGTGTCGGCTCTTGTGGCCACAACAATGTCGCGACCGACTTTATCGTCGCTGTCGACCACGCGACTATCACCAGTTTCCCTGGCGCTGGCGCGAACCCCAACCGGTGTGTACCTTGCCCGGGCCTCGCTTTTTAAGACCCGTTCAACCGCAAGGTCATGATCCTAACTCTGATGTGGCTCACAGGAATCCCATGTGTGGTCGCAAAATGCGCGTCACGCACGGGAAACAATCTGTCGTCGTTACAGTCGCAGACACATGTCCAGGCTGCGGGGTCGGCTCCGTCGATCTCACGCCCACGGCGTTCAAGAAGCTCGCACCACTCAGCGTCGGCCGTCTCCACGGTATCAAGTGGACGCTCTTGTAGACGGGTTTCGGGAGTCGATGAGGAGCACGTCCTGCTATGAAACCTGTAAATGGTGGTCGGAGGCTGGGAAGATGGGCATAATGCGTTGCGCATCGTAGGCTGGCACTACAATACGCATCTTTGTTTCTTTTTCTTTTTTTGCTGATAATTCGAAGCTGGATTGCGAACGAAACTCTACTTTGATCAAGAGAGAGCGCGTGATTCGGATTCCTTTCAAGGGAACAGCCGCTTGTGCAATTGTGAGTATGAGACCCACCCGGCTCCCCTGTAGCATCAAATGCCTTTCCGTCTTATATGTTCTGATGATAAAAATTTGACCATCAATCGCATAGATGGTCAGTAATGACTGGTGGCGAGCTTGGGTGACTCGGAGTCATTGGGGATGTCTCCGGAAGTCATCAGTTGGTACTTCGAACAGCCCCGGACTGGCTCCATGGGGGGAAAGTCGTCTCAATCACTGTTACGCACAGCACTTATGGAACCACGTTCGGGATCTGCTTTCCTCGATGTCAGACACTTCGGGACAAGGTCGACACCATATGGTGTCGACCGAGCCGTAGTACCGTTCGCTGACAAATTTCCCCCGTTTTACTCAACTTGAACGAAGCGCTACTTACACACGGCGCCTTATATGTCGGTGGTGAGTTTACACAAGAACTGAAAGCGAAAAACATGGAACAAAGACGAGCCGTGAATCGGCCTGGAGCTGTACCCCTGGGCGTGGGTCCGCCATCGTCGGGCAGCACAGCCCCTTTCCCCGCTTCGAGCGGCTCGAACACATTGATTAGTTAGCTATAACATCGGCGGCAGATAGCTGGGAAGTTATGTTCAAATTCCATCCGTTGTCTTGCCTTTTCCTCCGTCTGAACTCCGTACCGCCTGATCAGCCGGTCCGAAGTGTTTTTCAAACTAGTTGCCTTCAAGTTTCTAAGTTACTACTGTATCTGAGTACCCTCGTGCTGTAGAACATGGAAGAGATGGATCGATACGCAGGTCAGAACAGACGCAAGTTGACAAACCTGAAGATCAGCGCTGATGGACGATGGCGGTGTATAAGCGCCAGCGAGCTCGTGGCCATGCAGTGCCGGTTCGGGGAAGTTGTTCCTGGAATGCGATACTTACCGTGGCTTCCCCATATGTCTTTCTTCCCCTGCTTTGCACCATAGACTTATTCCATTCCAAGAAATCAAACGCAACTGTCTCTCAATAGTCGGAAAACCCCAAGTACGCTCTTCTTCCGCGGTGTGGTGGGGCCATCTGATTCCACCGGATCGCTCATCTCTCGAAAAATACACCGGGATGTAGCTCTGTAAAGTTCCTGACGAGTCTACCACGCACTTGGTTCACCTCCGTTGGCAGCCTCACATCATGAACCCCCAGGGCGGCTGTTCTTCCTTTCATCAAACCTCCAAGTCGAGCGCGAGGCTCTATAGCTTCCTGCCAGTGCACGCCTGCGCATGGCCATCGATGCCCATGCTGAGTCGTCCTGAGACTCCCCGAACCTGACTGTCCCAGACCCCGTACCTTGACATCGTGATGGCCATGCAACTGCGCGTCATCCGCCCCATCTGGCTGATCAGTGGACTTGTCGCACTCCGTCGACGTGGCCGTCACTGAGCTCTAACCGAACGCGCCTCTGTGCTGTGAGTGCGCCCGAGTGCACAGCATGTCCACCCACTTGGAAATAACGCGAAACATGAACACCGGCGCTGACATGGTCCTCTTGCTGGGTATATAAAGCCCTCCCTCATTGATGGTGAGTTCTTCATTCGCAATTCACCTTCGTTCCCAATTACTTGCTGGTCAACTTTCTTCTTCTCTTCATCCCTCTTTTTTTCAACATGCGTTTCTCTGCCGCCGCTCTCCTTGCTGTTCTCTCCGTCGCCACCACCGGCTTCGCCAAGGTCCACATGTCCAAGTCTGGCGGTGATGGTAAGCCCCTGTCTCGTCGTCCGCCGCGACATCCTCGCTCATGTCCTCGTCCGCGCAGCTACCTTCTACACTCCTGGGGTCGGCTCTTGCGGTCGCACGAGCACGGCATCCCAGATGATCGTCGCCGTCGACATTAAGACTATCCAGAGCTTCCCTGGTGCAGGCGCGAACCCCAACAAGTACGTGCTCCATCCTGTCCGCTCCTCCTGCAGGACGCATCCACATCGCTCCCCTCGGCTGCTTCTGGCCCCCTTCTATCCTCCCACATACACACGACGCTGACACGCTCTCTCGGTAGGAACCCCATGTGCGGCCGCAAGATGCGCGTGACGAAGGGCAAGAAGTCGGTCGTCGTCACCGTCGTCGACACTTGCCCCGGGTGCGCGGTCGGCTCGGTCGACCTCTCGCCCGCCGCGTTCAAGAAGCTCGCGCCCCTCAGCGTGGGCCGTCTCCACGACATCAAGTGGACGCTGCTCTAAGCGAGAAGGAGGAGGAATAGCACGCCCGGTCGTGTCGCGGCCGGGCGTTGGGATGATGGGCAGGATCGGATGCGCGTCGTAAGCTGGTCCTACGATACGCTGCTTTTGTTTTTCTTCTTTTTTTTTCTTTGGGAATTGAAGTGGATTGCGGACATAAGTACTGAGTATGATGCCTGGCGTGAGCATGGAACGTCTGCGTGCGAGGTGCGTAGTCTCGTAGAAGGTTCTGAGAGAACTCAGTTGTTTCACGCGGCGCGACATATAAGGGGCATCCTAGGCCATTCGTGGTCTTGGAACAACACCGACCTGTGTTCCAGCGTGAATCGTTAGCCATCATGTACGTACGTACTAGCTGTCGATATCGTCGCGACAGACCGGGTTCCTGATTCAGTCGCATCCTATTTCTACTAGTACATTGGTGCAAACTTAGATCGCTCGAGAGTCTAGGAAGATCCCTGCCCTCAGATTCCAACAGTTATTTTAATCAGGCGTCGCCTGAACGCCAGATTGAGTATTACCGAGTTGCGGCTGCAGGCAAACGGCTTTGTTAGCGATCTGTCGACAAGCTGGTGTGGTACGATGGACCGGACGTCCTTCTCGGCGACTCCCAGGTAATGGCGGAGAACGTAGTCGAAGATGTTGTGTGTAGTGTATGGAAATACATGCTAGCAGAACGGCAGCCCCAGCGCTAGTCTGAGCGACGACTTGCGATGGAGTCGAGGAAAGCGTCGACATCGGCATAGAAGGTCGGTCCGCCACGTTCTTTACCATTTCTACCAGCATACCAGATCAGTCTTGACATATAACTTTTGTGTACGTACTTCGTTCAGAGACCTATTCTTCATAGCGTCGGCCTTGTCTGCCAGACGGCACCCTGCCAGATTCATGGCGGATGGATGACGAAGCGGGCTCAAGAAAGATCAAACCCCTTAATGAACCCGCCTAAAGCCCCATAAGGTATAGTAAGGCTGTGAACGCAATCAGTGCAGGTGTAGTAGCTGCTATTCGTGATGCAGAGGGTTGTGCATAATCTACAGCAAAGGCGAGGGCCGATAGAATACAGGTGTAGCGCAGAACTTGAACAGCGTGCGTGTGCAAACGTCCGTGACATGACCATAATGACCAGACATGACAATGGGGGGCGACCGACGGTGCACCAGAAACTTATATGGCACCCTGGGGGAATGGTTAATGTCGAGTAAGACAGAAGGATCAAAGGGGCACGTACGATGTCATTGTTCCAATCGAACCACCATTGAGCCTTGGAACTACCACCCTCAACTTCGTTCATGGCACTGTTCAACACCGCGAGCACGTGCTCGTGGTTGATGCATGCCAACCAACGTTCCTCGATAGTGTAGTTCGACCAGAGAGAGATGATGCCATCCCACTCAAGCGAGAACGGCCGACCCAAGTCAAGCGAGAACTCACACCGACGACTAAGGTCAGTCAGCATGAGCGATTGCGACACCGCCATCGCGAACAACCACATGTCGCGATCCTCAAGCCACGAATCGTCGACGTCCGCAAAGTCAAGTTCTTTGCGTCCGCCGAAGGCTTCGATATCATCGCCGACGAGTTTGAGCTTGAGATGGTGGCGTCGAGCGTATTCGAGGGCAAACTGCCGGGTGAAAGGGAAGCCATATCGATACAAGGGAGGCGTTTGGCCTGGCTTAGCGATGAGTTTGCGGCGAATGGAGTCCTTCGGACGCTTCTTGTCCATGAGTTCCTTCCATTGCTACATGGGCGAGTAAGTTGGTGGCCCTTCGATACCTCGACAGACGCCACCCGCCTCTGTCTGGAGCTGGTTTGGAGCCGTCTCAGGAAAACCAGCCTCGCGATCGAACTGTTTAGGATCTGGGATGCCCATAGTGACGAGCGTGACGATGAGAGGAGAAACAAAGAGTCAAGGTGGTGGCCTTTTCAAGTGGAAGCTAAGTGCAAGAGATGTGGTTGAGTCGGCAGAACTAGAACATCGGCGTCTTATTATTGAATATTGAGCAGCGGCCTAGCGTCGGTGCCGGCGGAGCATTGACAGCGGTCCGGGGATCCCGGAAACAATCGTTCGTCCGAAAGCACAGCGTCACTTAGGACGAAGTCCCCCATCCTCATCAGTACAATTGTCGTCCACATCCGTAATTCCCGTCTCTGAATCACTCATCTTAAAAGTTAACTTATTTTGTTGTTTTTATAGATCCAGACATGGAAAGAGGCTGGGTAATTTTCCGTTTGGGAGTGCATCCGTTGTGAAAAGCGTCAAATCTGTGCCACGACCTGCGCATGAACGGTACATCACTCATTCATGTCGATCCAAATGGCAGAGGCAATGGAATCCTAGTAAGCCCCGCTGAAATGACTAATAATTGTCCTGTGCAGCGTATATAATATGAAAATGCTGTCTCCCAATGTTCGTCACTATCGCCCTGGTCGTCTGCCACCTCGTTCAACCACCTTCGGGCCTTGCAGTCGCCCTTCAATCAGTCTTCCTGAGCCAAAAAGAGCCCCCCCCCCCAACTCGGAAATACTCCCCAGCTTATTTATCAAAATGCCAGCAGAGCATCGTTCCGCGCCGCCCTCCAAGGCCACGGCAGCGAAGACTAGACCCGTGGCAGCTGCTCAGGTGCGTTGATTCATCGTTTGCCCGGGCTGTCCAAGTGATATGTTTATTCAAGTGTGATCTGCCTTTCCCAGCTTCCAAATGCCCTGATTTATACTCAGGACGACTTTGAGGAGGCCAATTCAAACCTTGTCTACGAGGCATGGCGACTTCGTGGGTCTGAACATCATTTTATGACCACATCTTCTGTCTCTTGCCGGAACCTTCGACATCCCAATCAACCACGGGCTACCCTGGTATCCTGCCCCCACCCTCTCTTCGGAAAGCCGCCTCCCGCGAAGACGGAGGCTGTATCCAAGAAGAACGGACCCAAGGTGAAAGGAATTTCGAGGGCGAAGAGCGGGTCGTAGACGAAGGTCGATTCTAAGCCTGAACCCAAGAAGGAGAGATCACTCAAGCAAATTCCAGATTTCGCTCGAATCTTTATATTCCAGCGACGATGGGGACCGTTTGGACGGTACTGGACTCTCTAGTATCCACGAGCTTCCTGATTTCTGTGAGCTCAAGGTCCTGGACTGTACCTCTTCCTGGTGGGCAGTTGTAGCCCAGTTATTGGCCGAGGTCGAGCTGTCGCCACACCTCTTGCAGGTGTACAACGCTGCGATGGCGGGCTTTGCCTGCAACTCGACCTGGGAGGAGGTGCATGCCCTCATCATCGGCATTTTCTTTACACAGTTAGTGTGGAGCAAGCGTCCTTCAGACGATGCTCTGAAACCTCTCGCCTCCCCTCGAGTTCCAAAGAACGTCAAGCCAGACCGATCTTACGATGGGGTAATCAACGGATTACTCCGTCAGATCCCGAGTTTCGAAATTCGGACGGCACCCGGGCCGATTGTACTTTCCTCAACGCCCATGTCTTCCAGTACAACCATTCAAAAGACCCAAAGTATCCCCGTGTGTCGCTCTCCAAGGAGTTCCTCTGCGCTCTGGATCGCCCCATCAAGAAGCTCTATCCTCAGCTTTCACCGAGGTCTGCACTGTTCCAGCCGCCGGCGAAGGAGCCTCGAATCCCCAGAGGCAGAAATGTAAGCATGCCACCTCCCCACCTCCATCTTCAGACCTCTCCATTTCTGAACGGGGTCGGCCCTCTACAGAGTACCTTTCGGGAAGTCTTCAAGCGAGTTTTGGTCGATGAGCCCATCGCGCGGGCCACGGAACAAGCTCGTGCGCTCGGACACCGCTTCGCTGAGGACGCTGAAAAGCCAGCCACGCCCACGCCTCCCAACTCCGTCGTGGACTCAACATTCTAGGCACGCATCAAGAATGTCAAGTCTTTGCCAAAGAGTCATGTGGTGACGCGTAAGAACAGTCTGAAGGAGATGCTCGCGGTTCACGAGGATGGAGATGGCAACGAGGATAGCGACTCGGAGGACGACAAAGCTGAGGAGTAGAATCAGTACAATTTGTGCCGCAGTATCGAGAGAGAGCTTTTCTATGTGAATTTCACTGAAGCTTTATTCTAACAAACCGACCCTCCATCGACAGTTGGGGTGCTTGACAAGCAAGCAGTCGAGGTACAATCTGGCTAACCGGTAGTCATAGGCAAGCATAGATAGATTCAGAATGCCGGCTCTCTTCTGGCATTATCCATCTCTCGTATCACTACTAAAGACGAAGAACTAGGCCGAGCTTAAGTTACCGTCGCCTCCCTCGACTCCAACGCGAATCCGCTCCTCAAAAGTGTCTCGCGACACTGTCACATCAATGGCAGGACATAGAGAAGGGAAATGCAACGCCATATTAAGCCATGTATTATCATACCCAGTAAGTAGGCGACGAATACAATCTATGCCCCTACTGTTCTGTTCTCGGGCATCCGCGCGAGCTGACTCTTGCTCCGTATCCGCATACGACGTTTCGAGTACCACTCCCACGTCAAGCGAACAACCTCCCCGTCAGCGTCCCATGGTGTCGGGATCTCGGAATACCCAGGGCGTGCCGTCGGGTGTCGGAGGTAGATAACAGAGCACGTCGAGAACGAAGGTTCGAGGTAGGCAGGGATGAATAGGAACGGCGACGCGTAAGGAGGTATGTTGAACGGTGTCAGCCCGCCGGTAGTTTGAGGCTTCTTAGAGAAGCGCGAGGCCGAAGAGGGTTTCGCGACATCGGATGCGGATTTTGTGGCCTCAGCGGCACCGTCGGCTGCGTCAGAGACTTCCGAGGCGGCGACCTCCTCCTCCTCTTCCTCGACGGGCTCGGGACGCTCTTGAAGGAACCGTATCGCCTTCGGGTCGACAGATACCATGTCTCCAGGAGCGAGACGCGTGTTCGCATTCGTGTGCTAAGGAGCGTCAGGGGACGTGGTAACAGTCCACACGGCTGGAGAACGTACCTTCTTCCCGTTCAGCAGCACGTCTCCATGAATGACCATCCTCCGTGCCTCGTACACGCTGTGCGCGAAGCATGCCCGGAAAATGACCACGTCTATCCTCCGTTCCACCTCAGTGAACATCAAGCTCCCGACCGGTGCCAGCCCCTTGCGTCTCTCCTCGTCCGCCCGCTTCTGCGCCTTCTGCGCAGCATCCTGCCGGTTAGCCCACTTGTCCAAATCCACCACGGGCTCGACGTTCTTCAGGGCTTCGGAGGGGCGCACGTCAGGTAGAGTCTCAGGGAGGTACCACCGTTTGAAGATATTCTCGTTGATGAAGTCGCCGTGGTACCCACGCAGGAGGGCCTTCGCTGTCCATCTGCGCCAATTAAGCGACTCCTTGTACTCGACGCGGTTCGTGATCTTCTCCAAGGGGCCGTAGGACCGTCGCCAGAGGTTGAACAGGTTGTGTGGATGCCAGCTCTACACGCCGGTCAGCGACTTCAAACCAATGAACAACGTGCAAAACGTACCATACGAGGTAGGCCCCTTTTAAAGTTGTAGATATTAACATCCCGCATGATGGGGGCCGTCCACAACAGGGGAGACGACCAGTCGAGGTAGCAGAGATGGTGGTCGCTGGACAAGTAACGGCGCTCAATTCCAACTATTCCCCATAACAAATGGATAAGTTTGAGACGTAAGTAATTTGCTACCCGTTAACGGGAAAATAGGCGCCATCCAACAAGTCCGCAAGCCGGCGTCCTGCAACTTGACTGCGACCACAATCCTCCTTACACCGCTCATTCACGTTCAAATCATGGATCCGTATACTCCAAGGGTGCGAACAGGGGGAAAGAAGAAAAATCTGACACTCTCGACGAAGGAGTACAACAAGGTGAGTATTGCAACCTCTAGGGGAGGGCGCCGCTCACCGTGCGCAGATCACAGATACCATCGCGTCGGTAAGGCGGAACCGGCAATACGTTGACGACAATGTGGCAGAAGAAATCGATGTGCGCGTCCAGGTGTCGCGCGAAAGCGCGAGGCGAAGTCCGTTTGGTATCCAACGTCGGTGGTGTGTCGGATCTCATCCTCATCCACAGGACGCGACGAGGCATCATTCGAGGCGGAACGGTCCTTCGTACGCGCCCCACTCAATTCTCGCGTAGTCTCCGGGAGCGCACACAGAGATAAGGGCAAGGGCAAGGCGAAGGAGAGCTCCCTCTATGGCGTCCCGGTCGAGATCCAGGAGGCCCTGGTTCTAGAGGATCTGCTCTTCGTGCTTATGGTATGTGTTCCTCGTCTATCGTCTAGGAGGAACTTCGGAACTCCATTTCAACATGACGACACGGTGCATGTTCCTGTCGCCCATTATGCGAGACGGCGTACCTTCATAACGCTTGGGATGCATCCCTTGCGGTGCTGGTTGGAAGGTCAGACCGGTGAGAGTTGGACTGACCACCATGTCGGACCGGTCTGACCACCATGATCGCGCTGTTGGCCCAAGCTTTGACGCCTCTTGTTAAGTCAGTATAAGCTCCCTTACTATGCTTCGCCGCCACCACCGAGATTCTCATTGCCGGTCGGTCTGTAGTCCTCCGCAAAATGGCATCATCGTTGCTGCGGCGAGGGATGGGGCAGGCATTCATGCTTATTTGTGCTGGTTTCCTTTAAGGGGCGCAGTCGGAGGTGCTGCAGGCTTCCAGGCCAGAGCCCTAAGCTTGTTGCTGAGTGGGCACCACAGTCATTCTGGCGAGATGCAGCTTTTTGATGGGGAGTGCTAGTGCTGTCTATCTCCGGTGCTGCCCCATGCTCAACGTGCTAGGCATGTGGCCCTGTGCGCTTGTGGATTGTACGTGACAATAGCCACAACATGGCCTGGGGCTTGTCAGTTGACCTCAGCGCTATCTACGCCGGCGAGCGGAGCGCTATGCAAGTTTTTGGGCGGTGTGGATACATCATCAGAAAAGAATACGAGGACGCCACAGGGTCCGCGGGCGCTGTTGGGCCACGACCAGGGGCAGGGCATTGAAAGAATATCGACACGCGGCATGACGCAGTTCAGGAAGTTTGGATAACGCGAAACTTAGTAGCGGCAACATCTGACGCCATCGTTCTCAACAGGGTATTGAAGGAACCTTTATTACTTATCATCCGGACCACTCGCCCGATGACGACGATCCATTGAACGGTGTCAGGTTCGTGGTGTCACCTTCCCTAGGTGCGCGGAGTTTGCTCGAGCTTCGTAGTCATGGCTAATCGCGTAATAAGATCCCTCGCTTCGGGATTTAGTGGAACGGATACTGCCGTTAGCCACCTATTACACGGCGATCAGCTCGTTCATTGAGCTGCGGAGCCATCTGGACTTCGGACTCGTAAACCATGCTTTGTGTGCATCGATGCGCGACATGCTCAAGGTATGTGTCAGCGCTGCATAGGATCCGACGCCTGTCTGAACGAATCTACAGGACTATCAGACACTGCTATCGCAGCTCGAGCACGCGTTCAACACGTCTCCACAATTCACGCTCCAGAAGCTCTGGTTTTACGTCCATCCTACGTTGCACACCCTCTCGCTTCTCTATTTGCTCACCACTGATCTGGCGACGGCCGACGACCCAACCGCCGAGCTATCTTCGTCTGCGAGCAGCTCCGATGCCGAGGAAGACGCGCGGAATGAGGCGCTCGGCCTTGGAGGTGCCAAGCTCAAGGCGGTCTTGTCGGAGATTAAGACGACAGGCCTGGGAGTGGATGGTGGGGCAAGTGGGATCGCAGTCAAGGGCGGCGAAGTGCTCTCAATCTTGCATGAGCGGATGCAGAACATGTCAGGGGACCCGGCGGCGCGGGAGTTGTACGGCGCGCTGCTCCGTGATGCTGGGAAGCCGTACGTGGAGATGGTCCAGGCATGGATCAGGACCGGCAAACTCGACGACCCGTACGAGGAGCTTCTCGTCAAGGAGAGTAAGTTCATCAACCGCGGGACGCTCGAGATGGACTACACAGACGAGTACTGGGAACGTCGTTACACGGTGAGCGCGCAATCGGGCTGTTCAAGTGACTATGTTGCCTGACTTGAGCACGCCACCAGCTCCGGGATGGTTCGACCCTTGGCGGCTCTTCAAAGCAGCACCAAGCAGGGGTCCCCCCTCCCCGTTCCGTCGGCGGCCGTCTACCAGGAGGCGCTTGTATTCCTGCTGTCCTCGAACGATGGAAGCACAAGATTCTGCTCGCTGGGAAGTACCTGAATGTCATCCGCGAATGCGGTATCGAGATTCGGCGGAACTCTAGCCAAGAGGACGAAGAAGACCTGTCAATGGACGACGAAAGGTACGCTTCGGTGAACTCTGCGTCCCGGTTCACGCTTAGAATACATCCAGATTCTACAAGCGCATTGAAGATGCCTACACCCATGCGAACCGGACACTACTCCAGCTGCTTCTCCGAGATCAACAGCTGATCCCTCGCCTCCGTTCATTAAAGCGCTACTTCTTCCTTTCACAATCGTCATTCCTCACGCATCTCCTGGACCTGTCGCATAATGAACTTCGGAAGTCTGCTAAATCGGCGTCGTTGGTCAAGCTTCAGAGCCTCTTGGACCTAGCACTAAACACGGACGCTCAGGGCGAAGATGCCATGTTCCGCGAGGACGTGAAGGTCACGATGGCTGGGAGCGGCTTGTACGAGTGGCTGCTGACTGTGGTGAACGTCAGCGGTCTTGAGGAGGGTGACGCTGCGGAAGGACACGGCCACGTTCACGAGTCCCAGAAGAAGGAGAAGGAGAAAGATGATAAAAAGCAGATGCTTGGTGAGTCAGTCCAGTGAGGTCAGCGAACGTGCAAGGCTGAATGACACGCGCTCTGGGAACCAGCGATTGACGCGCTCACGCTGGACTATCACGTCAAGTTCCCGTTGTCGCTGGTCATTTCGCGAAAGACGATCCTCCGGTATCAGCTCATTTTCCGTTTCCTGCTTCATCTCAAGCACGTTGAACAATCACTCTCCGCCATGTGGATTGAGCACAAGACCACGGCGTGGCGCCGAGCCACTCGCCCCCGAGGAACCGGTACCGACGCGGGCCGCCAAACACCGCAGCCGCCCCAAAAGGATTGGCACTCGGAGTTTGAGAACTGGCGCAAGCGCGTGTTCTTACTCCGTGCCCGCATGCTGGCGTTTGTGCAGCAGATCCTCGCCTTCACGACTTTCGAGGTCTTGGAGCCGAACTGGCGAAAGCTTGAGGGTAAGCTTGAGGCAGGCAAGGTGGAGACCGTCGACCAGCTCCTCCGGGACCACGTGGATTTCCTCGATACATGCCTCAAGGAATGTATGTTGACGAGCTCGAGGCTACTTCGGGTAAGTGGGTCCACTTCTCCCGAGCTTCGCGGGTGCTGATCGGGGTCCATGACGTCCCATGAAGGCGTACTCGAGGTTGATTGTCACGTGCTCCACGTTCGCCTTGTACACCGCTTCATTTACGCGGTCGGCGAACAACGCAATAGCTGCGGCTGACACGCCGGATGGCGATCATTCGATGGCAAAGCGGTGGGACATCTTGAGCAAATTCGAGACCAACTTCAATCACTGGTGGGTCTTCATTTGTCTTGTCGTTCAAACGTCAGCGTCTAAACGCCCCGCGAATTCTAGGTTCAAGGTCAGCTTTACCGATCGAACGTTACCGCGACACGATGTACTGACAACTGTTCCAGGTTCACCTTGATTGTGTGCAGTTCTACGCCTCCAGCGAGAACGTGTCACTGTTACCTCTCGTCGTGAGACTCAACAGCATCAAGTCCTCGCACTGAAGGTGCCGTCCATCCGCATGTTCGCTTGCTATATTTGCTTTGCACGCTACTTGCTATGATTTCCTGTGTATTTTCCATGACTGTATCATATTTTCAGTTCCGACCCGCCGCATCTGTACTTGTCCTTTTGCACGTTTCGCCGCCCACACTGATCTAGGTGCCGGACTTCCAATGTCGTAGACGCTGTGAGGAAAACCTCGGAAGAGGACACGGAGGCTCTTGCTCGGCTGGCGTCTGGGAATTTCATCCACCGGCGCAGTCGGGTGTCCCGGCGAGTTCTGCCACTTCTTTGCAGGATCTTTGTCTCCGACAGCTTCAGACGGGATTCCTACCGGATTCCGGTGCTGCAGGCAGTCGCAACCAGTACGTCATGCGCGTACGGGTACTCTACTCCGTTTCGTGGAAAATTTGAGCTTGTTTGACATCACTCAGTCTGTTGCAGGGCTTGGGCCGCGATCCGCATTCAGCAGAGACTAGGTGGCATCAGGAACCTGCGCAATACTGAGCCCTCTTGCTTCGTGCGTGGCCTGGACCTATTCCCATTGTGTCCAGCCATAGGACAAGGGCAAACGCTTCAAACTCAGCACGGTAGGTGTTGTCTGAGTTGCTACACGAAGTGGAATGTGCTTCCTACTTCCAACGGCTTCCCTATTGCGAGTTCCCCTGAGCAACATGCTTCCGGAGGGACCAAGCGACAGGCCAGATCTGAAGATTCGAACCCCACGCTTGGGTCGTGAGGCGTTGGGGCCGTATCGGATCGCACCGCCATCCACGCAGTCGCGCTGTGAAGTTGCCGCGCGCAAGGTCACAGCACCCGATGCATCCGCGATAGTTAGACCTGAAAACGATCAGCTGCAGATGGGAGCAAGCCAGCGCTGCGACGCCGCGGGCTTTGATCGGCAGGTGGCTGGGAACTTCTTAGTGTTCCGATCCCGTACGCACCGGTGAGTGCACCACTATCGTCGAAACGCTCGCTCCTAATGCGTCTGGGTTTGTCTACCCAGCGGCTTCTCGGCTGGATACTAGCCTTAAGAGTACCGTGTTACCCATGGCGCCGTCAACCTAGTGGACATGATCGCGCGGGTGTCGCACCAAACGTCGATCTATAAAGCCGGGGCTTCAAACCCACGCTGCAGGGTGGACCCGAGGGAACGCGGTAATGAAGTCAAAAGCGTGCAGGAACCACCGAAAATGAGGTGCAACGTGTGATTGAGCTAGCGCTGAACGGCAGAAGGCGCGTCGCCCATATGTGGTTGTTATCTGCACAATTCGGAAAACCTAGCTAGCACTGAGCGCTGCGCGTTCGAGCATCTGAGTATAAAGGTGGACGCCCCTCCCTCTGTGGCACCGCAAGCCGTCGCGATTCACGCATCCCTGACCTGTAGCCCGATGTCTCATGCGAAGCAGATCACTTTTTACACCTCGCCAGTGAGCGCGCTCTCCTTTATCCTGCTTCTATCCACTCTGATGAGCTCCACAGTACTCCCCTTACACTCACCGAGTGCAGATTGCGCTCGAGGAGACCAAACTCAAGGTTACCAAGTACGAGATTGACCTCCGCCCAGGCTGCAAGCCTGAATGGTTTACGCGGCGGGTGAATCATGCTGGCCTAGTGAGTCCAGCGGTTCATTTGTTCTATTGTTGAGGTCCATATTAAGGAAGGACGCCCGTACCCCTGCAGGTTCCTGCCTTCACGTATGGCGGCCCCGATGTCCCTCCTGACCAGCCGTCTCCGGAATCGGCGAAGCTCTCCGAATCTCTCGTGCTCGTCGAATTCATCGCGGAGCTACGGCCAGACGCCCGCCTCCTTCCCGGTGACCCTGAGTTACGTGCGCGGGCTCGCCTCTTCATTACACAGGCGCATGAGACCCTCCACCACGCCTTCAGGGGCTTCTTCTTCCGCGGGGAGCGCATCGATTCCGTGCTGCCATATCTCGAGGCCTTCCAGGCACTGCTCGCGTCGCGCGGGTACGCCATCGGGCCGTGGTCGATTGCGGACATCGCAGTCGCGCCCATGATGGTTCGTTTCATGCGACTCCCCGGGTATGAGATCGGAAAGTACCCGTTGGGCGAGGGCAAGAAGCTCCTCAAGGCCCTGTCTGAACCCAAGTTCGCGCGGTTCATGGAGTATTACGAGATGCTTTGGCGACGGCCGAGCATTCAGGCGTCCTGGGACGAGGTACGTTCTCGTCATCCCTTGTCGCCATCGTCCCCTTCGTCCCCTTGGCTCCCGATGCACGGCATGGTTACTGACGCGCCTCCCGGTCTCTTTCTGTCCTGGTGCAGCCCACAAACGTCAAAATGTGGAGGATTCACCCCAATGTTACCCGGACCTTGTCCGCCGCGGGCCACTGATCGGCTGTTCGTCGTTGCAACATACGATCGCGGTCCGCATCCAATGTCGCGAGTACCAACATGCTTCCGGCCGTTCCTTGTACACATATGCTCAACCCTTTCCTCGGCTCTATTTACCTTAAGCATTCACGATTCCTGGCTTCATTCCTTTCTGCATCGGAGTACCTGTCCTAATCTTCGTCGGCTGAGTGATTGTTCTCATGATTGCAATGGTCTGTATAGTACGAAGTATTCTTATAACCTACTACTATGTCCGCGGCATCCCAGGTACCTTACTCGAGCAAACATTCTCAGGTCCGCTCTATGGCTGTGTGTGCGAGACGTCGACCTCGACGCTGTCTGGAAGGATCAGCAGTTCCGCAAATACAGACTCAGCGCGGTCGCGGTCTGTGGCGCTGAGATTTGCAATCCTCGTGGGGGTGTCGCATCGTTAGGCCCCACGTCATATCACGTCTGAATCGTCGCTCAAACCCCCTGCGATGGTCTATCTCTCGTAACCGGACTTGCGTTCAGCTCCGGGCGGGGGCAAGGCGGGCGTTGTTGATATCACCACTGCGCAGCGCCATTCATGCGGACTTCGAATCTTCGCCATGCAGCCAGCCTGCAGCCATGCAACGACGGCCATCGTTGGCTGGCGGCCCACGAAAGAAGTCCGGTGCGATTCGATTCACGACACACGCGGCCGCCGTCCGCGAGCCAACGCCGACGCCACAATCCCTGGAACGTGTGCGCGAGCGCCGTCGGTGGGTCACCGGGAGCCGCAGGCCCCAGGGTGCCGCGATGGCGACCGATGAGAGCCAAACGCACACTAAGGCGGTGGGGCTCGTAATGTATGTATCGGTCGGTGCGCAGATCTCTGTCCCTCTCTAATGTGCGCTCGCACCAAGCCACCATGTGCGCAACGCGGCCTTCGAATTCGTCCGCGGTCTACCCGCGACCAGGTCGGTGAACCCGCCGCCTCTTCCGATCGCAGACCGGCCTGAGCCTCCATCTGAGTCAGGAAGACTCGACGCGCGCGCCTGAGCCAGCAGATGGGTGGTCCGTGGGTCCTGGCACTCGCGAGACTCACGGCGCGTCGGGTCGCGGCTCTGGAAAATTGCAATGGCATGCCAGCGCACCTGCAAACGCAAACATGCGCGGGAGCATCCCTGGACGCCCTGCCCTGTGTCTCCAGGACAGTCTAGACTTCTGGGGCGACACTTGGAAGAGGAAACACGAACGACGTTTGGAGCGGGGTGGAGTGCCTTCGGTCACGGTCGTGACGCGGCCTCGATCTGCCCGTAAGTAACCACGCCATGCGGCTGGGAGGCGGCGTAGTCAATGCAGGCCTTTGTGACGCCGCCGCCACCTTCTTTGCCAGCGGCCACTGTCAGATGGGATTGTGAGCGAAAATAGGGCTTGACTCCAGGGAGACGCTGGAACGTACAAGGCCGCGCTCAGGTCTCAGTCGGGGTTGTAATTGATACAGGGAATGCTCCTTGGCACACGAGTCGGATTTAAGAACCATGGAACGAGCAAACGGCGCGGGCCCAGGCAGCGGGGAAAGCCAGGAAGAGGAGGACGATGCCCAAAAGCAAGATTGGAAGTCAGCGAACAATCAGTGTTACCGGCACCTGTGGTTAGGGTTAGGTTCCCGTGCTGAGTCTAAACATGCTGACTCACTTTCGGGGTGGTTGTCGTCCCGCGTGCCTTCGTATTGTCTTTGTACGACTCCCATCCTCTCAAGCCGAACGAGGATCTTCCTAAATCAGCACCCTCGCCAGGCCCCACACCGTGCAGACGACCGAAACGTCCCTGGCTTTGAGCCCCCATTGGTCAAGCTTTCCACACACTCGACAGCAGTGGCGCTGCCAGTGCCACCAGCTTGCACTACTCGGAATTAGTGAGTTTGGTCAAGTGTTTCGAACCGTACATATCCCGGGGTGTTCTCTGACTTTGAGCGGCTTCCAGGAGAAAAAACTTCGAGCCGTACACCTGGTTCTTCCGGTGTATTTCGGGAACTCCGGCGAAAATTGCAACATGACTTATGGTTGGCTCGGTGGCTTGAGCGTCGCTAACCTCCACTTCGGTTCTTCGTAATCCCAACGGATTGGAAGCTGCTGGGCCCCGCTATCGTCGGCCTCCAACGCCGCCGTGGATGCTGCGTTCGAATTTAAGCTTGGACCGCATTATTTCGGGATCGCAGCGTGCATCCGCCCAGGCTGTGGTCTCCGGGGGTGTCGAATTCTGTGCTGTGCCGCTGCTGCTCCTCACTCCCGGATGGAGGTTGAGGTTGTTGAACCGTTCCGGTAGGTGTTTCGCCGCTATCTTCCCCAGCTCTTTGTTTCCGGTCGCGCCTTCTATTCTGTGCCGCAACTTAGCTCGACTTGGGGCGTCGACTGATCCCCTGTTGCTATCGGGAGATGACCAACGCTCAGATGGAGCCCATTGAATTAACGTAGTGGGGACGAGGGAAGGGTATTGGTATTTCACACAAGTGGGGTTTGGGGTGCTTGCTCTCGTGAGTAACAAGTTCCATCCGGGACGACCTCACTCAAAGCAGTTAGTGTCGGGCAAGTCAGTCTGTCAAGCCCCGACAGGGTCGGCGCTGCAGGATAGTCACACCCCACGCCCCCCGCACTAGATAACCCCCTCGAGCACGCTCTGTAAAAATGTAGCCAAGAATTTTTGCATTATAGTTGATCTAGGTGTATGTAACAGTTCTCTGCGACATGCACGGGTTAGTAGTGTGTCTCCTCGCGATTGTTCCCGTAGACTGCCTTTCGACAGTTAAATTGTTTTTCTCCTCACTGTGATGTATTTTTCATTTGTGGCCATCCACCAGCTTCTGTAAGGTGTAGTAAGTATGTAGTACCGTCACGTCGGCCTAGAACTTGCAATTGAAAGGCTGAGCTGGGGCGCTGCGTCTTCCCGGCCCGAAACTTCGGACCGTGAGAGCGTGCCGCACTCTCCCGCTTGGGACCCGAGGCTAGGGTTCCGCATTTAGGCGACGGAGAGAGCCTGGTGGGACGCGGTTGAGTTGAGCTCCCTTTCCTCCTCCTCCATTCCACGCCCACTCCTTCACGATCTTCCGTTCTTTTATCAACCAACATCATGGTAAGTAGTCTTTCATTGCATGACAAAAGATGTAACACTGAACGGGATCTCACAGAGCGATAACGCAGGTACGCCATCCCAGGTGTACACCCGAGGCGTGCTCTTCGATTGACGGAGGGTCACACAGAGTACAAGGAGGCGTTCGCTCTGTTCGACAAGAAGGGCACGGGTGCGGTTCCCCGTGAAGTTCTGGGAGACCTCCTCCGGGCATTGGGACAGAACCCGACACAAGCCGAGGTTGCGGAGATCGTGGCTGGTGCCCCTCGCGAAGGTATGTGTGCCGTGTTTGGATCCATCGACGCGTCTTCTCACGACGGCCTTCTTTTCGTTCCATTATCCGCGTTCATTTGTCCCGATGGCGCCTGGTACCGGCCTCGATCGGTTGCGGTGTGTCCCCGTACATGGCTCCGACGTCTGGTCCACGGGATACCGACGGTCGCAGTTGACTACAAGGCTTTCTTGACAATCCTGAACCGTCCAGACGGTTTCAAGCCCGCAGGCACACCCGGTGCGTCTATCATATCGCTGTTTGAACTCCTCTGCGAACCATCATACCTCCGAGCCCACACCGGCTTCCCCCCCCCCTTCCTCGTCCCCGCCCTTTGTCATCTGCGTACTTCCCGGAGTCGGTACTAATTGCTCGAACCTTGCCACCAGAGGAGTTCATCCGCGGGTTCCAAGTGTTCGACAAGGAGGGGAACGGCTTCATCGGCGCCGGCGAGCTGCGGTACGTGCTTACCCAGCTCGGAGAGAAGATGTCGGACGAGGAGGTGGACGAGCTGCTCAAGGGCGCGCAGATCGGGCCGTACGTCACTGTCCCACTTTTTTCTCCGATTGGACACATTCTTACCTTCTCTCCCCCCCTCTTTAACCTCTCGTTTCAGAGACGGCAATGTGAACTACGAGTCGTTCGTCCGCACGATCCTCAGCCAGTGATGGGTGATCGGCCGCGCATGAGAAGAAGGTGTTGTCATAGCATGTACCGATACCATTATTCGCTTTGTTGTCTGTTCTCCTTTTGTAGTCAAGGATGCTCACGAACCCGCTTCACGAATCTGCATAACCGCCCACGCATTGGCGAGGGGTCATCGGAACTTTGTGGTCGAAAGATCGTCATCAATTCCACCCGCCCATAGTCGCAGATCGCAATAGCCACGGATTTCCCCCTTAACAGCTGCTGAGCGGGCGAGCTGGTGAACGGCATTCAAACTGTCCCGCGTGTTCCACATCAGACCCTGCGATCTGTGGACAGGCCGAGAAACTTGTTCGGTCAGAGAGCGCGTTGGTTTAACATCCATCAATGCTCTAAATGAGAACCGACGGACTGATTATTTGGGATCATGAGCTACTCGGCACTGAAGCATCATTGCATGAATGACTCGTCAAAAATAATACACAAGCTGACTCTAGCTGTGCCAGTAAGAATGCGGGGAGGATCCATGACGACCGAACAGTTCTGCTGATAGGGCTAGAGCAAAGGCGGAGGGGTACTTCGAGAACTGGAGACCGAGAACACGGGACAGAAAAAACCTAGGGACAAAGACCAGATGTTTCGGATCCCAAGGAGTGGTCGAAGATACTTCGAGACCTAATCAGATGCATACTCGGCGTGAAACCCCAAAGAGAAGAGAGAGAGGCTCAGAGACATTCAGCCCATAGATCTGCTTGAAGATGCGAAGACATTGGAAGAGACCAGGATCGAGCACACGTCGGAATGCCGGACAGTGTCACAAGCGGGGGGTACTTCGAGTATGCGTGAGGGGAGGAGAGCAGGAGGTGGAGGGTGAGAGTAGGAGCCGGTCGCCGAGTCGATCCTTCAACGCGGCCGGGAGCAGTCCTGACATGAGTTCAGAGGGCGTCAAACCCTCTTCTTCGCTCGCGACGATGCGAAGGCTTGAGCCACCCCTTGACCATCCCGACGACCTTCTTGGCCCACGGCTTCGATGGGGAGAATGCCAGGGTGCCCGAGCTGCTCGTGCTGGTGTCCGCCACGAAGGGCTGGCTATCGTCGCCCGTGTTGTCCGCCGAAGCCGCCTTGAGGCCAACGAGCTTGAGGAGGCCTTCGCCAGAGAGCGTCGAGGCGACCAGGGTCCTTGAGAGGTTCGAGGCGTCCACTGCGGCGGGGGAGCTTGAGGGCGCCGACGACTGGCACAGGCTCTCGGGCGTCGAGAGGCAGAAGGACGGGATGTCGGAGAACTGGATGATGTCGGAGAGCGTCAGGCTCGCGGAGCGCTTGTGGGGGG